>LOJH01013677.1:0-21169 GCA_001685095.1 Ellobius talpinus
ACCTCTGGAAGAACAGTCAGTACTCTTAACCTCTGAGCCATCTCTCCAGCCCCTCTGTTACTTTTTCTACAAGTTTAATATTTATTATTTTTACTCCTTTAATCTATGACTGTTTATGCTCTTTTATATTATAACTGTCTATACTCTTTCTCCTCTCTCTCTCTCTCTCTCTCAAGACTATGTACATTTATCCAACACTGCGACTCATTTAGGAGGCTTTTCCATCTGAATTTGTCTTTATTGCATGCATATCTGTAATTATTTTTTGACCAAGAACGCTTTTTTTCTTTTAAATGCTAAGTGGGTGTGGCTAGGACCAACTCCATGGCCCTGCCTGTTGGCTTCACCCAGTCCAACATTGAGGCAAGTTCACTGCCTCAGAGAACCATACACATTGCCTCAGCTCAAGGGTCACAGTGGGTCTACTTCACCATTAAGCAATTGTAACGCGCTACTCACAGACCCCATTTAAGTGCTCAGCCTCTTGAAAGAATCAGAGCTGTTCCTGCAACTAGCACAAACCAGGAAGCCCGCTGCCCCTAAAGAAGCCGCACAGAAGACCTCTCTTAAAGGAGCCATGGTGCCCCTGTTCGCCGCCAGCAAAGAGAGCCATCCAGGGGGAAAAATGTGGCTACCAAGAAGCTGTGTTAAACTCTTGTTTTTTTGTGTCTAGAGTTTTTCCCAAGCTCTCTCAGGTTTTCTGTGGAGGTAGCTGCCCCACGTTGGTGTGCTAATTTGTAACCAGAGACTGCTCATTCATTCCAGGCTGCCCAGACCCGAAATAGTCACAGAAACTATATTAATTACAACACTGCTTGGCCAATAGCTTATGCCTATTTCTAGCTAACTCTTACATCTTAAATTAACTCATTTCTATTAATCTGTTTACTGCCATGAGACTTGTGGTATACTGGTAAGGTTCTGACTGGCGACAGGCATCTTTTTCCTTTGGCAGCTCCATGGTGTCTCCTTGACTCTGCCTGCTTCCTCTATATATCTTTTCCAGCCTGGCTATATTCTGCTCTGCTATAGGCCAAAGCAGCTTCTTTAACCAATAGTAATAGAACATATTCATAGCATACAGAGGGGAATACCACATCAGTTAACCTTTGAGCCTTCTTTCCAGACCTGAACTCAGTGATTTTTAAAAACTCAAATTGTGCTGGTGATGGTGGTGCACATTGTTAATCCCAGGACTCAGGAAGCAGAGACAGGTGAATCTCTGTGAGTTGGAGGCCAGCCTGGTCTACAGAGCGAGTTCCAGGACAGTCTCCAAAGCTACAGAAAAACCCTGTCTCGAGAAACCAAAAAAAGAAAAAAAAGTTCAAATTGTTTTGCTGTGTTTATCTGTTGGAGTCCAGTCAGAAAAGTAGAGGCCACAGAGTATTATGAAAGATTTATTCAGCAGCATTTATTATGAATTATTAGTTAAATAACTGTTGGAGGAAGAAAAAGTGAAGGGAATGCTGAAGTAGTTTAGAAGGCATGCTGAGGGAAGCCTTCAGCATATTGGCATCATCAGGACCTAACTCTTGGGAGAATGTCCCTATAATACTAGTATTCAAACTCAGGAACTCCAGATGAGGCCTGGGGCTGGATTTCTGTGTCTGGACATATAGCATACTTGATTATTGCTCCTGCCTCAGGGATGGCAGTGATGAGGCTGGCTCTGCCCGTACCAGAGACAGGCATCCAGGGTCTTTATAAACGTAAAGGATAATTGGTGGCATGGCAGTCACAGTTACAGACAGATAATGGGGAGAAGTGAGTCCTATTAATTTACTATTACCCTCTGTCATTTGCTATAGAATCCATATCCTGGATTCTTTGGACACAGGGCAGCATAGATTTTGATGAGTAGAATCCAAGTTCATGGAAAGGGATATGGAATATGGTAATTTGGTCATGGCAACAGTAATAGTCTATACTGTGGTTATCATTTGATTATGTCTCCAGATTTGACATATAATTTAATCTTCACTTTAGCCGTGTGTAAAGCTGGTCCGTCTAGGATGAGAGTGTGATTGTGTATGTGCTGGTATGTTCACATGAACAGTAAGTACCCTGTTATTCTAATGACCACATCTCTACTCCATGGATCATGCTTGAGATGAGTATTGCCATTTATCACTGTTAAGGTCACCCTTTTTCTTGTAGGCATTCATGTGTCATCAAGGGATATTTGTTTTTCCTCAGAAATTGCTTCATCATGAGAAATCTGAAGTTGTTCCGGACTCTGGAATTTAGGGACATTCAAGCACGAGGGAAACCTCAGTGTTTCTGTCTCCGAACTGAACGGGGGACAGTGCTCATCGGCTCAGAATGTGGACTGATTGAAGTAGATCCTGAGCAAAGAGAAGTAAGTCACCGATGAAGATGCCAGCTCCTGGCTTGGCCCCCTGTGCTTGTTTTCTTCTCCCTGCTTGTCCCCCTCTGTATCCAAAGCAATTCGCGGATTCCTGCATAGTTGTCCTCTTTGCTTTTTGTAGATGGCTTACTAGATAGAACTTAAATAGTAGCCAACTTTTAACTTTGCTAATCTTGTAAGACAAGCTGGCAAAGCTTTGACCTTATAGTTTATGTGGGTACCTCACATTTTACCCTGCCTACTGTGAATTTGCATTATAATAGTGATCAATTAGGAATGCACATGAATATTGTCCATGGGCCTTTTACATTTTATTTATTTTGTGGTGCTGGGATTTGAAACCCCATACCCCAGACTTGCAGTCTTTTAAGCATGTTTAGGCTTCTAACCCAGATGAACTAAAATCCCAGTTCTTAGTGCTTGAACTGACTGTGGATATTTCTGAAAATTGTAAGCTGATTTCAGTATGTTTCCTTGATTATTTGTTGCTACTCATGTGTTTTATTTAGGTGATTTATTGTCTTTGCCCACATTGTAGAAATCTTAGGAAACTGTATTTAGGGGATTGGGCATGTAGCCTAATGGTAGAGGCCCTGGATTTGATCTCTCNAAAAAAAAAAAAAGTGCATAAAGAGTATAGTCATGACCTAGAGAGATGTCTCAGAGGTTAAGAGCACTGTTCTTCCAAAGGACCTGGGTTCAATTCCCAGCATCCATGTAGCAGTTCACAACGTAAATCTAGTTCCAGGGGATCTCACACCGTCATACAAATACACATACAGGCAAAGTCCAATGTCCATTAAATAAATAAATAAATAAATATTTTTAAGCGGGGCATGGTCATTAGCTTTATTTTTTATTGGATATTTTTAAAGAGACTCTATTTTTTTAGCATTTGTTTTGCAAAAAAAGGTTACATCAGCTATTCTTGTTAAAGACAATAGAGTTGTATCATTTTTGAAGTGAAAGTTTGGGGTTTAGTCTAGGGAGAGTCCTTGGAAAACTTTTTTGTTATAAAAGAATCATTGGGGCTGGAGAGATAGTTCAGCAGTCAAGAGTGCTGGCTACTCTTAAAGAGGACCCCAGTTTGGTTCCCAGCACCCATATGGCAGCTTTCAACATTTACAACTACAATTCCAGGGAGTCCCACACTCTCCACTGGCCTCTGAAGGTACCAGGTATACACATGGTACACATACATTTGGGCAAAACACTCATACACGTAAAATAAAATAAATAAATCTTATATGTAAAAGAATTATTGGGAACATTTTATTTCTGGAAATCAGATGGCTCTTGAATGTAAACACTAACCTGCTTACATGTATGTTTTTGTGAAAGGTGAAGACTGAAATTTCTTTGGTGACAGAACGCTTTCTTCCAGAGGATGGGAGTGGCTGCATTGTGGGTATTCAGGGCTTGCCGGATCAGGAGTCCGTGTGTGTGGCCACTGCCTCTGGGGATGTCATCCTCTGCAACCTCAGCACACGCCAGGTGGGTTAAGGACCAGTGAGGAGGAAGTGTCAGGTAGCCTAGCTGAGCTCTTACTCACTTTGTGTTGTGTCTTTTAATTTATAGCCATGGTATTGAAACACTTGGAAATTAAATGGCCTTGCCTTAATTTCAGTAGTTAAAAAACGAATTTAGTTACGTCTACTGCCTGTATTTATCAGATAGGACAATTGGGATGTTACATTTCAAATTAGAACTTAAAAGTTGAATAAAAACTTACTGTGGTATTCTACCTCTTCCCTGAATTTCTCAGTTGAGGAAGTCTGAATTCTTTAATTGATTTATGTTTTCTGTTACGAATTCTGAGTAATTTAGAGTCCTTTAATACAAGCACTACAGTTCACACTATTGCATGCATAATATGTATGTATTACTGTACTAATTATCTTGTATAGTAGTGCACTAGAAACATAATGTGGGACTTGAAGGGAGTTAGACTGCAACCTATTATCTTTTCACTCTAGAATAAGTCTCATTTTATGGATTTCCTTCCTTCCTTTTTTTTTACTTCATTCTATTTTGTTTTTTCCCCTTTTTTTCTTTCTTTGTGACAGGGTCTTACTGTGTATTCCTGACTGGCCTCAAACTCTCAGAGTTCCTCTGCCTCTTAAGTGTTGGCTTGCCTTTCTTATCTTTATTTTTTTCAATTTTTTAAAATTTATATGTATGAGTGTTTTCCTTGCATGTGTCTGTGCACCACATGCATGTCTGGTGCCTGTGGAGGCCAGAGGAGGCTTCAGATCCCTTGGAACTGGAGTTACAGATGATTGTGAGTTGCTCTGTGGGTGCTGAGAATTGAAGCTGGGTCCTCTGGTAAAGCAGCCAGTACTCTTAACCTCTGAACTGTTTTTCGACCCCTTCTCTTAAAAAAAAAAGTTAATTTATTATTTTTGTGTGTATAAGGTGAGTGCGTGAGAGGCCATGCCATGGTAGGTGTGGAGGTAGAAGGCAAGCCTGTGGGAGTCAGTCCTTTCCTTGTACCATGCAGGTTCTGGGGCTTGAACTCAGGTTGGCAGCCTTGTGCAAAAAGCACTTTTACCCACTGAGCTTCTTTTCTTACCTTCTTAGTAGTATAATTTCCTGATTTTTAAAAAATACATCTTTGAAGTAGGGCATGGTGTCCCATGCCTACAGTCCCAACTCAGAAAGCTGAGGCAGGTGGATTGCCATTATTTCAACAAGAACAGGAACAATCATAAAAAGATGGCCCCATTAATTTGATATCTCCCCCCTCCTTAGTTTGGTTTGGTTTTTTTCAAGGCAGGGTTTCTCTGTGTAGACCTGGCTGTCCTGGAACTCACTGTAGAGCTAGCTGGCCTTGAACTCAAAGCAGTGTCCCTCTGCCTCCCTTGGGTGCGAGCTACCGTGGCTGTCAGCTGTCATCTTTTCAGCTCTGCTTGTGTCATAGCAGTTGCAGTGTTACTAATAGTGAGATAATAGTTACAGCTTGCAATTACTAATTGTTTATATTATGCCAAGCCTTATTTTGGGTTCTTTAATGCAATTTTTTTTTTCAAGACAGGATTTCACTGTGTAGTCCTGACTGTCCTGTGCCTCACACTGTAGACCAGTTTGGCCTCAGAATCACAGAGATCTTGCTCTTAGATTCACTTTATTTCCCAAGGACTTTAATAGTAACAAGCCTTTCCTAGCAGCATTGTTTTATCTCATTCATGAGACTTGTGTCCCTTCTACTCACTATGCTTAATTTTGTGTCCAGTGTCTCAACAGCTGTTCCTAAAGGCACATCTGGTGGATCTTTTCACTTTTGGGTTTTACATTTTGATTGTTTCGGTTGAGTCCATAGTAAATCTTTATTCAGACAATGGTGTTCTAACTATCATATCCCTTTTTGATATTATTCTCTGATGCAGCTGGAATGTGTTGGGAGTGTGGCCAATGGTATCTCTGTCATGAGCTGGAGTCCTGATCAAGAACTGGTGCTTCTTGTCACAGGTAAAGTTTTCACTGGTGCCTAATTGGCAGTGTAAAACTTGCTCCTGATGTCATACAGTCCCCTTAAGTTCGGAAACTTCTTGGAACAGTGATAGAAGATTAATGCCAAGTTAATCTATTCTTAAGTTTTATCTCTCTGCTAGCACACCAGTTGTTGTGCAGCTTTATAGCCTTTGGGAGTGAGAAACAGGTTTGAGAGCTGAGGAATCTGCTGAGTTCACAGTGGGAGCCATCAGTGTCAGCAGTGTTAACCCACTCTAAACGCAAGAGTGCGCTCAGCAGGTTCCTTCACATTTGTTGATTTTGTATGCATTTTGCAGTTGAATTTTAACCTTCTTTAAGCCCTTAAGCCCCCACAGATTTTCCTCCTGATTACTCTTTTTCATGGGCCAGTTCCCATTCTTTGAGAAACCTTTACAGAACTCTCCTAGACTCTGCCTGAGCCTCTTGTCTTTGCTTGCTCTTGGGTTCATTTTACTAATTAGGGACCTCTGTAATAACCCCAAGGCCGTGGGTGTAGGTGCACATGCTGCAGAGTGGATGTGGAGGTCACAGGACAACTTGCAGGAGCCAGCTCAGCACTGGGTTTTAGGGCTCAAGCTCGGGTTTTCAGGCCTGGGGGAGGCAGTCGAGCCGTCCTGCCTGTCTGTAAACACCCTTCACAGCTCTTCTGTGCGCCTGCTTTTCTTTTCCCTGAAATAAGATTCCTTATTTCAGAGAAGTTCAATTTAGTTCTGCAGAAGTATCTTGGAGAACTGGGAGGTTTTAAAGTAGTAGAGGAGGGCTCTGAGGACTTTCATGTTGGGTTTCATACAGTCGCTAAGAATAGCATCTGGTGACTGGCCCACTGGAGCTTGTGCTTCAGAGCAGTTTGTATGCATGTGTTCTCTCCACCCTGTCTAACCGTAACTCCTCTGAGTGCTAGTGCTCTATAGGTCCCTTTGTCTTCTGTATCTTCTGTGTATCTTCCAGTGCTCTAGACACTTGGAATGATTGATTTATTACAGGAACAAGAAAGTTTTTGATTTGTTCCCCTAAGGTCAACAGACCCTGATTATGATGACAAGAGCCTTTGAAGTGATCGCAGAGCAGCAGATCCACCAGGAAGATTTTGGTGAAGGTAAGCGTTGCTCTGAAACATGCTCTGACCTGAAGTTCCTCAGTTTTACTCATTTTCTTATGCATAATACTTGTCATATGCCAAAAGAACTTCAGTCATCCCAGTTCGTAGCAGACATAAACTCCCTGTCTCTTCAGATCTGAGAGGTGGCTTTCTCAGTATTCTGTGCTTAAGGTTTCCTGGACATTACTTAAACCTCAGGAAAGGCTTAGATGAGAATTACAGGAAAAGTATTGTTCAAGTTAGAATAAGGAGAGCATATTTGGAGTACAGTTTCATAGACCACAAGAAAGGTAGTGTGGGAGAAGGCAGTGTTTTTTCCATGCCAGCTTGATCAGAATCTTCACTTTCCATGTGGCTCTCAGATTTTCCTCTTGCTAAGATCTGGCCAAGATCATTTGGCCACTGAGGCTGTGAGTATATGGATGGGTCAGGGAGAGAAGATACTTGTGACTGTAAGGAGCTCTGGCAGCTGACCTGATTGAAGGAGGACTGTGAGGGACGGTGTCTGAGCCATTCCCATGGTCTGACTTCACATCTCCCACCTTACCCACTCCAGGGTAGCATTTGGACAATGCTCTTTTCATCCCTCAGAGTTGGGTGGTGGGGGTGCACATCTTTAATCCTAGCATTCAGGAGACAGAGGCAGGCGAGTCTCTGTGAGTTACAGGTCAGCCTGGTCCACAGAGTAGGTTCCAGGGCGTCCAGGAATACACAGAGAAACCCTGTCTTTAAAAACCAAAAACCAAACCAAACTAAAAAAAATACTAGAGGTGCCTTTTAGCTAAATCTTTAGAATCAAATCGAGGAGTGCTGTGAGTGCTAGAAACACTGTTAAGCTGTTCACTTTTTCCTTATAGCATGTGACACAGGTTCAGCGATGATTTGATGTGTAAGTATTAGGGGAGCCATAAGAGAAGAGAAAACGTCACTGGAGATTGAAGGTGGCTAGAGGCTTGAGCTAAGTCTCAGTTACCATGCGATTGATATTTGATGGACAAGGATTAAGAGTAGAGTACTAGACCAAGGCAGTTGTTCCCTGTGGGCACCAAGCCTTATTCAGGGACCTTGGCATAGGCAGCGTGCTGGGTCGCTAGGACAGGAGTGCAGGGCTAAATGATGTTGGGTTTTGGTGGAGTTTATATGCTATGGTCGTTTTGTCTGTTTATTTCTAATAAGTCGGCTCTTAGTGGTTGGTGGGTGTGTGTGTGTGTGTGTGTGTGTGTTAAAAAAAATTACAGACACGGTGATGAGTAGGTTCCTGAGGATGAGTGTGGACCTAGAAGAAGGAATGGATTCAGAAAGAATCTAGTGCTCATTAAGCATATGAGTACAGTTTTTGCAATTAGCTCAGAAACTTTTGGAGTATACATTTGTGTTTTCCTTTTATCCATATCTAACATGAGAAATATCGGCCTGAAAATTGTTATAAATAGACTTTGGATATGTCATAGAAGAGGAAAAGTTTGCTGTGACCCCAAACGTTTGTGTGATGAGAATAAGGATGTCAGTAACAGAGAAGGAAAATGGAGACCTGCTGGTATGTGGGTGTGGATGGTGAATTCTTTCATGCATGTTTTCTGGCTGTGAAGGTTTACCATGCATCTGTAGTACATACATGCAGGGCTCTGACTTCAAGTCAGTGGTGTACAGAGAATCCTCCAATCTTCTGACCTTGTTTAGGGAGCAGATGTAGACAGTACTAGTCTAGGGCCCTGGTCGAACTCCGGAGTTTCCAGAGTCTTGGATAAGTCTATCTGAGGAACTACATTTGATGACCTGTAGCCCCTTCCACCATCAACACAAAGCTTGGTTGGTTGAAAGCTAAACATCAGAATTTCATTCCTAGCTATTGTCTTGATTTATTTGCTCTGTGATTCATGGATATAGTTTATAAATTCTTCATAGTTCATTCTGACTAATCATTTGGTCAGACTTCTGACTTGTGTTATGCTTTCCAAGATAAGGGCATCTCACCCTCCCAAGATCATTGCTGTGTATCATTTTGAAGCTCAGTTTTTAACATAATGACTGATGCTCAACATACTGAGTTGTCAGTAACTACCTTCATGAAGAATGAAGGAAATGACTTTGATTTGATTTCATCTGCTTATTGCTTGTCTTTTAGGCAAGTTTGTCACTCTCGGATGGGGCAGTAGGGAGACGCAGTTCCAGGGCTCAGAAGGCAGGCAAGCAGCCTTTCCGGTGCAGGTGGTAAGTTTGATAGCTGTTCAGTTCTACCATCCACTGAAGCACTCCATAGTTAAGAGAGTAGTAATGCCAATATCTCCTCTGTTTTAATAAAGTGGTAGCTGATAGTACCCTCTGGAAATGAGTTACCCCAGAGAGACACTGTTCTCTTTCTTCCTAATGTACTGCTTCCACTCTCACTTTCTGTTCAGTGGAATACTATAATTTTGTCTCATTAATTTTTCTTTCTTAAAGGCCTTGACTTGACTTAAAAGGTACAGCTTTCAGGAAACAGATTTAAAAACCCATTGCCTACTCAGAAGCAATGCTCATGGGAATGGTCTGGTATTAGATTGTGTCGCTTTAGTCCTCAGTATTCCCTGCTGGTACTTTGCTGGGCTCAGTGAAGTCACTTCATGTTTTCTTGCTTTCTGTAATGAGTTCTGCCACTAATTAAAACATGTTTATTAAGGATTACATATGCTGCACTCTGTGTGAGATATTGAATACATGATAGGAAACAAAACCCGCTATCTGCAGTGGCATGCACATTCTGGGAGAGCACAGACGTTAAGCTGATGGTAATTGTCCTGGATACTTTTATGTCAACTTGACATGAGCTAAAGTCATCTGAGAGGAGGAAGCCTCAATTGAGAAAACGCCTCCATAAGATTGGGCTGTAGGCAGGCCTGCAGAGCATTTTCTTAATTAGTGATTGATGGACCCAGCCCATTGTGGGTGGTGACATCCATGGGCTGGTGGTCCTGGGTTCTGTAAGAAAGCAGGCTGAGCAAGTCAGTAAGCAGCACCCTCCATGGCCTCTGCATCAGCTCCTGCCTCCAGGTTCCTGCCCCACTTCCTTCAATGTTGAACTGCAGTCTTAAAGTGAAAACCAAATAAACCCTTTCCCCCCAGTTTGCTTTGTTTTGGTCATGATATTTCATCACAGCAATAGTAACCCTACTAACCAAGACAGTCGTATATGACATTCAGGAGTGAAAACTGCTCTGAGGGAAAATAGAGCAGAATAGGGAGTGCTGGATATCAGCAGGTGGGACGTGGGGAGCCATGCAGAGCAGGTGCCATTTGATTATGGACCTGGAGGAAGTGAGGGCATGAACTTGTCACTATCCAGGAAGTGTTCTAGGCAGAGGGACCTACGAGTACTAAAAAACGCTAAGGTTGGTTGTTTTTTTTTTCTCAAAGACATTGAGGAGGGGCTGAATAGTAGGAGAAATGTCAGAGAAGTGGTAAGGATGGGCATACTTGTAGCCCAGTGGTGCCACTTTTGCCCTCACTGCATTTGACATAGGGAACTGTTGGGGGTTTCCATAGCAGCAGATTCTGGTTCATCTTCCTTATTGCGCGCTGGCTTTTGTGTTCTGTTGACTGAGGGAATCAGGAATGGCTGTGGGGAGCTCCTTTTAGTAGGCACTATTGGGGACCAAGGAGGGAGTAGGTGGTACGAAGCGTCTTAACTCTGAAACCTTTAGAAGGAACAGCTGTAGGCTAGAGATCAGGTGTGGGTGTGAGGAAGAACTACAGACTGCCAGGGTTTGGGCTGAACAGTAGAAGCATAATCTCTTACAGTTCTTAGGAGCTAGGATAGATGGACATCCTTATTGCTCTTTGCATTTCTCTGTCCTTCATATATTTTTAAAGGTTTTTGTTTTTATTGTCTATATTTGTTTGTGAGTGTAGGTGTGTTCATGTGAGTGCAAGAGCCCATAGAAGCCAGAGATGTTGGGTCCTTTGGAGCCAAAGTAACAGGTGGTTGTGAGCCACCCAACAAGGGTGCTGGGAACCAAACTTGGGTCCTCTGGCAGAGGCCTACATACTCTTAATCCCCAAGCCATCTCTGCAGCCCCATCTTTCATTACTTATAGATATATTCTTTGTTACACATTTCAGTCTTCAACCTGTTCATGACAATGTTTTTCCTAGGGAGGCACAACACACGTCTACTCACCCCAGAATAGGATCCTATGACAGACTAAAGTACAGATACCACCAAAGTCCAACTGGGTGAACCAGTGAATTTTAAAATGGTTTTTAAATTTTCATTTTGTGTGATTGGTGTTTTAGCCTGCATGCATGTCTTTGTGAGGGTGTCAAATCACTTGGAGCTGAATTTACAGACAGTTGTGAGCTGCCATATGGGTGCTGGGAATTGAACCTGTGTCCTCTGAAAGAGCAGCCAGTGCTCTTTCACTGAGCCATCTTTCCAGCCCCGAACCAATGAATTGCATTGAGTTACATTCCGGACTGTGGGTAAGAGGTTACTTACAGGAGCAGAAAAGACTCAAAGCCAGCTGCATTATCAAGGTCCACCCCAGCTTTGACAGTTCACAAAACCTGGGAAACCTAGAGTATACTGGATAGCCTACAAGCGGCTCAACAGGTTGGAGAGTGTCCCTTCCAAGTGACCCTAGTCTGAACCTTTTCCAGGCAGCTTAGCTGGTTTCTGCGTTTCCCAGGAAGCTACTAGCCTAGTCTCAGAGTCTTTGTTGCTTGTCTGAGAGAAACCTTCAGCTTTATTGCTGGGAGGGTCTTGGAGGAAGGGTCACTTGTTCCTCCTGGCCACCTGGCTGGCTTAGACCCAAAATAATCACACAGAAACTGTATTATTTAAATTACTGCTTGGGTCATTAGCTCTAGCTTCTCATTGGCTAACACTTACATCTTAATTTATCCTGTTTCTAGTAATCTGTGTATCACCTCATGGCTGTGTTTTACCTGCTAAAGTTCCCAGCGTCTGTCTCAGGTGGTGGTGGATCCATGGCTTCTTCCTGACCTCGCCTTCCTCCTCCTATGCTATAGGCCAAGCCAGTTCTTTATTCATTAACCAATAAAAGCAACACATAGACAGAAGGACTTCCACACCAGGAGGGAGAGGCCTAGTGAATCTAGTTAGTTTCACTAGAGGAAGTCTGTGTTTTATGCCAAAGGACAACATCTTAGTAATACACGGTATAGTCTAGCCAGATCTAATCTGTGGCCGAGCAGGGCTAGCAGTACTTTGAAGTGGAGCAACCACTGGGATGGGAGATGTGCCTGGTGCTCACCTTTCTCCCACTCATAGGCTTAGCTACTTCATGGCTAGAGACACAAGTGGCACAGGAGACCCTTCTTCAGCCCATACTGCCAAGGGCAGAATTGCTGTATCCTGTGTATGCTGCAGTGAATGCTGCTGGTTCTTCTCTACCCATGAAATAGAGCTATGACTGCATTTTGACTGAAGACTTCTTCCCTTGACATAGTTTCCCAACCACTTCCCTCACTGATTGCATTTAATACCTATATTTGCGGTACCTCTAAGGCCCAAAGAAGGAAGGCTGTGTTTATTTTGTTTTTAAATTATTCTTGATTTCTAGGATTAAGAGCCCTTCTAGAAAGGTTCCTAGAGAGTCTCTGAAGCCATTTTCTAGTGTCAGTGTCATATAAAAGATGAATATTTGGTGGCCAAGGGTTGTTTGACTTGGGAGCATGGTTCCCCAGTAATACTAGTGTTTCTCTCTTTAGCATGAGTCTGCCCTGCCCTGGGATGACCACAGACCACATATTACCTGGCGTGGGGATGGGCAGTTTTTTGCTGTGAGTGTTGTTTGCCCACAAACAGGTATGGAAATAAATTACACTTAAAATTTTATCTAATTTAGCTTTAGAAAAGTTTTTTTTCCTTTTGCTTTGAGCAGAGTATTGATTACACAGAGTGGGGAAGAGGTGCTGTCTTGGATGGCAGTGGCTTAGGATTAGAAGAGTGCTTTGAGGCCGACTGGTCCGGCATCACCTCCCCAGTGCAAACTTGAGCGTGTAGGGTAGGTGCATGTGAGAGTTATGCTCTAAGTGTGTGTGTTTACTCCACTCCCCTGCAGGGGCTCGGAAGATCAGAGTGTGGAACCGAGAGTTTACTTTGCACTCAACCAGCGAGCCTGTGCCAGGACTGGGGCCCTACCTGGCTTGGAAGTGAGTGTGAGAATGAGCTTAGTGTTCTTCCTGCTTTCCCTTCCATCCCTTCCTCCTGAACTCAGCTGGATCCTGGGTTCTTCACAGGGTCCCTCATCCCAGGCCCCACACTGGTTGCATCTCTAGCCTTCTGCAAAGGTTATGACTGTTGATGGGACCATCATGGAAAACAGCAAGCGGTGGGAGGCTCTGTGGGACTAGGGCTTTTCTGAGACCTGGGTGAAAAGCTGCTTTCCTCTGGAGAGAGATCCCACAGGAGGCCGTCTGCTGGCTGAGAAACCTGAAGGCTAGACTCAATTGCCTGCCTTCCCTTGGCTTCCTCCGTGCAGAGCTTTGTATGGATTACAGCTTGCTTGTTTTAGGTGCATATAACTATAGATAGGATAAATGCCACCTACTGCTGCAGCGTCTGTCACATGCAACCAGGAGGCCTTTAGGTTGCAGATACCTTGTTTTCCACCAGTTAATACTGGTGGGACTGGGTGTTACTTAAGTGTTTGAATTAAAACATTGGAGAAAAATGCGAATGAGGCACGTGGACTAAGACAATTTCAGAAGACAAATGCTGCAGTCCCTGCCTAAGCGTGAATGGTTTATGAAGCCATGCTACTTCAGAAGATTACTTAGGATGTCATGCTTAAAATGGTGGAGAAAATAACACTTTTTTTAAAACCATTCACTTGCAATTTAAATGAAAAAGACTATGTGCAAATGATGCCTTGCTATTTTTTTCCTCTTCCACGTTGGGGTGAACTGCTTGTCAGAACACAAATGGTGGGCTTCAAACTTTCTCGGAATCATCACCCCCCACACCCCTCTTCCTGACTAGAAAAGGGGACTTTTAATTTTTTTTTCTTCTGAGAAAAAAAAAGACTCTTTTATGTCAGTCTTCTCTGTGCTCAGCCAGCAGGACGAGCTTTTGACTGCTCTAACTCTGGCTTTGCTTTAAGACCCTCAGGCAGTTTGATTGCATCTACTCAAGATAAACCCAACCAGCAAGATGTTGTGTTTCTTGAGAAAAACGGACTTCTTCATGGCCAATTTACACTTCCTTTCTTCAAAGATGAAGTTAAAGTAAGTGTCTGAAGTCTTTGTTGTCCAGTTAGAGCACCATTGGCTGCAGAGGTTTGGATTGCTAGAGGTTAGGAATGGAGGCTGCTGTGTAGAAAAGATGGCTCTTGACTCTTAGAACAGAAGTGGCATTTCTTCTCTGCTAAGAAAAATCACAGAAAGGAAAGAGAAATACTAGTTCTTACTGTTTATTTTGATAATTAACTTTCCCAGCGATAATATTTAAACATTAAGCAGATAGCTTATGTACTATTAAACTCTTGGGTGGAGACACATGAAATCTTTAATTATGTAAAATTTTTAAAAAATTATGTAGGATAATCTTTTGTGTAAATTTTGAGAGTTTTTAATGAAACTATATTTTTACCTCTATTTTACCATAATTAGTATTAAGTATATATAACTAATATAATAATTACTGTATTTAATGTAGTATGAGAGATTACTGTGTCTAATAGCCAAATTTCTTGATTTTTTTTAAAGATGTTACATTGCTTTTTGTTAAATTTGTCTTTAAATCTTCAAGCATAATGCATATTTTAAGTCCTTTTTATAATACCAGTTTCACAAATTGGTTTAACAACTGTAGGTTACTAACTTAGAGCTGGAGGTCAGCTCCAGTTTTGCGGAGTTATTTGGTTTATGCGTGCAGGGGATTCAGCTATTATAAAGAGTTTGAAGTAGACAGAGGCTGAAGGTCAGGGGTGTCTTTTGTCCTTACCAGGTAAATGACTTGCTGTGGAACGCAGATTCTACTGTGCTTGCTGTGTGGCTAGAAGACCTTCCAAGGGAAGACCGTCCTATTCTGAAAAGTTATGGTATGACAGCCGTTGAACTTTGGTTCATGCTTCATGTATTATATCAAAGTCGAAGATTGTGGGGTTTCCTTCCTCTTTCCTCCTTAGGCCTTTGGTAAACTCAGTGTAGCCTGAAGTAGGTAGATGCTGATGGGGAGGGGTTAGGTTTGGATCTCAAGAGGATTTCCATCATGAATTATTCAGAGCTTTGTAGAGAAGCAGAACCATTGGGATATAGATAGAGGAGGGCGGGGAGAGGAGAGGTCAGACTGGCTCTGTTTTAAGGAATTGACTCAAATTGTGCGTGTAGGGGATTTTCTGTGGCACGCTGTAACTTTAGGCAGGATTTTTCTGTTGCAGTATTAAGACAGAATTCTTTCTCTCCTGGGAATCCTGGTTTTGCTTGTAAGACTTTCATGCATCGTGGGGGTAACTTCTTTCTTTAAGTCTCTCAGAGCAGCATCTGGATCAGAGCTTGACCAGGAAGGGCACCATATGTTAGCAGAGCAAAGACAAACTGTAACCAGAATCATCAGTGCAGGAAGCAAATGCTGTAGAAGTGAGTAGATTTAGGTTGCATATGGGATGGACTTTTGTGTAGCTTTTAAGATATTTGGGTATTTAAGTATAGACTTGGGATTAAGTATGTTGTCTTTTTTACTTTCTTCTCCTAGTGCTGGGTAACTAACCCAGGGTCTTAGATTTACGAGGCAAGCCCTCTATCACTGAGCCAACCCCCAACATTTCCTTAAAGTTTTAAGGAAATGTTTTAAGTAATGAGGGGTGGAAACCACTCTAGTAGTAATGCAATACATATTTTCCTTTTTAAATTTTTTTTTAATTTTTATTGATTTATATATTTGTCCTTAAGACAGTTCTTATGTTTTCTCTTGTCACTAAATTAAGAATTGGTGGGGAAGTTCAAATCAATTCTTTCATGTAGTTAAAATCTTAATTTATTGATTAAAGGCCAGCTTTGGCATAATTGGTCATTTTAATACATATTGGGATGATTGAGTGCATGTTAACCTCCAGGCTGCTGAATATTGGTTAATACTAGATAGCCTGGGCCATAACTGCATGCAGATCACTGCAAGAAGACAGGCATCTTAACCCCAGCTTACCACGGAGATGCTGGCCAGAGCCTGCCTGGAGTGCCTTGGTACAGTCGTGTGCCACTTAAGGACGCTGCCTAAGCAGAGCATGTGTTAGGAGTATGTGTGTTCACAGGGGCACTGTAGCCGTCTTATTCCATGTGAGGATACTATGCAATGCTGTACTTAACGATGTCTATGGACTGCACATTTCTCAGATTGTATCCTTGTAGTATGGTGCCTAGATGCACATTGTATCTGGTTATCTTTTACTCAACTTTGCATGGGAAAAACGTCCTGAAATACTGTCTTAGCTATCTTTTGACATTGATTATTATAAAATTATTTTAGAGAGACCAAACAGGAAGAAGAATTCTTGGAAAAATGCAAAGTTACCCTGTTCCGTTCTTGCTAATGGTCTGCAGCTTGATCCTCTGGTGTCTGATGGCCTTTCTTTCCTTTCCTCCACACACAGTCCAGCTCTGGACCATGGGGAACTATCACTGGTATCTCAAGCAAAGCCTGCCCTTCAGCACCAGTGGGATGAACCAGGTCGTGTCTCTGCTGTGGGACCCGGTAATGCCGGGCCGGCTGCATATTCTCTGTCAGGGCTGGCGTTATATATGCTGTGACTGGCACTGGACCACTGACCGGAGCTCTGGAAATAGTGCCAGTGACTTGGCAAATGTGGCTGTCATTGATGGAAGTAAGCTGCTGGGAAATGTGTCATGAACATGCATGTCCTGATCCAGGGCCTACAGATGTGCTGGTTTAACCAGAACAGTGGGGAAATACCCGTTTGGTGTTTGCTGTGTTTGATGTGTGACTACTGGGAGCATCATTAAATAGAAAACATACTCTTCAGAAAAACCCTAGCTCCACTCCACCCAGCTTCCCTGTTCAACCATACTTATAACCTTAGACATTGACTTGTCTGGCTTTTGAAGTTGAAGGTTGACAATTTCCTTTTGAAGAGAACAGTGGAGCCATGTGGGTGTGGCAGTGGGGTCTGTTAGCCTTGTATTGGCTGTGCATTACACTGTGTTTGGCTTTGTTTTTTGTCTTAAGCACTGTAAACTTATCTCTTTCTCTAGGATGCTCAGTCACATCCTAGATATTTATCTTCTGTGGGGATATTGGTGTTTTTAATTAGGTGTAACCATCAGTGGTAGAGAACTGGATTGCCAAATGAGATAGCCATAGACAATTTGCTATAGACAGTTTTGACACTAAGTGTTCTGTATAGTGCTTTTAATGCTTATTTCTATAATTCTGTTCTATACAGAGAACTTAGTCATGCCTTATTACCAATTTGTACATGGAAAAGTGCTTTTTATTGGTGGGGGGGTGCCTTTGTTAGATGGAGTCTTGGTATATCACCCCGGTGTTCCCTGTGTAGGCCAGGCTCTTGGAACCCATGGCAGCCTTCCTGCCTCAACCTCCCAATGGTGGCCCTTCTGGTTTGGGAGGTATTGTTACTCTAGTTTAGCCTCTCTAAGCT
This sequence comes from Ellobius talpinus, assembly GCA_001685095.1. Taxonomy (NCBI): domain Eukaryota; kingdom Metazoa; phylum Chordata; class Mammalia; order Rodentia; family Cricetidae; genus Ellobius; species Ellobius talpinus. Next base: position 17,576 of record LOJH01013677.1, read on the forward strand.
GGAACTTTGACCTCTTGGGTTTTTTTGCCCTGATCTTTGGCATCTGAAGTGTGGGCAGTGTAGATCCAGTGGCCACACTAGCCAGCACAGACAGAGCTCCAAGCACCGGTACTCTTTTTACGCTTATTAATGAAGAAACACCAGAAGTTACCGTGACGAACTGCTGCATGCCTCCAGCACAGTTATCATAGGTGCTCAGTGATGCTTCCTGTCTGCTTTTACACACCGAACACCCACATGGCTCATCCTCATTTTCATTGTGTAGACAGGCTGTTGGTGACAGTCTTCCGGCAGACTGTGATCCCACCTCCCATGTGTACCTACCGGCTGCTGATCCCACATCCAGTGAATCAAGTCATGTTCTCTGCACCCCTCAGAAAGAGCAATGACCTTGCTGTCTTTGATGCCAGTAACCAGATCTCTGTCTACAAGTGTGGTAAGTGGAAACACCCTGACCAAGGAGCTCAGTGCAGCCCCTGCTGCACAACTGTCGCAGTGTGCTGTCGTCTCAGCGGCAGTGCTTCCCAAATTCCAGTCTAATTGATTTTCACGGTCATTGTATTTAATTGGCTGCATTTTCTTTTCTTTCTATCTTACTTGGTTCATGCATACATTTCCCTGTGCCTTGATGATCCTGAAGAATCCATTACTTGAGAATAACATTCAACTCTGGGAATAGTGTAGCATTGTCCTGTTTCACAGATTTCCCTGGTTTCTCCTTCCTTTGTACACAATCACATACAATCTTAGGACTCTCCTAGGAGCAGTCAGAGCCTTTTCCTGCTTTATAGAGGTGTGTACATGTGGCCATAAATGGGCAGTGCCCATATGCCTATATCTTGGAAGACTTGACATTTGGTGTTATTTCTGAGGGTCTGTGGTTGTGCCCTGACAGTCGTAGCTTTGGCGTTTCAGTGAGGACAAGCCTCGATAGCGTCTGAGAGAGTAATCAGAGCTAGTCAGTTCACAGTGAAGTTCCTGCCTTCACATCAGTTCTTAAACAAGCAGCCTGCTTTTCATGGGAATTCTCTTTGGACAGATCACCAGCTTCTCTGGTTTCAGTTCCACTCTGTGCAGTGCTGTTGTTGTGGCTTTTAAATAGGTCATGCTCACATGTTCATTGTCAGGGCTATAGTGTGTCAGCTGGTAAGTGCTGCGCAGCACAGTTAAGCGTAGAGTGACATAGAAGAAAGTGAGGGGGAGGGGTAGTACACTGTTGGGGGACAGTGTCCCCAGGAAGGCTTCTCTGTGAGGTAGTACTTGAGCAGAGTCCTGGGGAGAACCAGAGAGAGAAATGGCACATGTGGACAAGAACATTCCAAACAGTCGGGTCAGTGACCATAGGAGGACAGTTGAGAGAGGAAAGTGGTGGGTGGCACTTAGAGGTGACAGGGAACAACTCTTTCAGGGCCTTTTCTCCGAATGAGATAGCCATTAGAGAGCTTGGGACAGGGTGCAGGGTTTTAGAGGATTGTATTGGCTGCTGTCAGTGACCTAGATTAACCGTGGAAAGACTGTCTATGAATGCTAAGGACTGTGGAGGATGTGAGACTACTGAGAGATGGCTGGGGACAGTGGAGATTGATGATAGTGTTGGGGAAGACGGCCTCCCCTGGCCCTGCTGGTAAATACTGTGGCTGAAATGGTATTAATGGAAAGCAGGTTTTGATGGAGCCTGAGCCTGAAAGGTATGTGGAGATTGAAGAATGGGGTTGAAACGTCGTTGTTTTTTAGATTGCTTCATTTGTCTTCTAGAACCCACAAGTTGTAAGAACCTACATTCTTGGTGTTAGAGCAATAGCTTGCAATGATATTTGCATTTTTGTTTCCTAGGTGATAACCTAGACTTGGATCCCACAGTGAAGCTGGGAGCTGTGGGTGGAAATGGATTTAAAGTTCCTCTTAGCACTCCTCAACTGGAAAAGAGATACAGGTAGGTTCCTGAGTAGTTTTGTGTCCCTGGGAGTAGGATCAAGTAGCATTTTGTCCTGAGTTCATCCAGCCTGTGTTCTGGGAAATGTGAAGTAGGCCACTAGCTGAGCCTGGTGAGGGAGGCCGGTCACTTAGTTTTCCGGTGCTTTGTATTCCCACAGCTGCCTTCTCTAGGGAGACTCCCGTGAGAAGATGGAGGTAAAGACACCAGGGCACAGTTGCACTCACTCACGTTAATGGGGATATACATGGTTCTAGTTGTGAATGACCAAATTCAGCCTCTATCTTGGTCTTGTTCCACATTATAGAATTTCTGGGTGTTGTAATTTTAGACTCTCAGGTTAAAATCAGAGTGCACTTTCCCGTTGATGCAGCAGTTTGATGGCCTGTGCAGGTCCCTACTGCTGCTATGAATTTGTGATTGGAGTAGCCTCGTCATGTCCAGAAGACAGCGTTCCACAGCCTCCTGCTCCATTCTTTCAGTCCCCTTTCCACGGCTCCTGGAGTCTTAGGAAGTTAAGGGTGGTGGTTGGTACACATGTTTTATTCAGGGCTGTAGCGCAAGTTCTGTTTCTCCAAATAATGAGTTGACTGTAGTTTTCCTTTATAAGGAAAGGTTTTTAAAGTTCAGTGATTTAAAGCTTTGTTCTCATCTTGGACATTCTTTAATATTTGAAACAGAATTCAGCTTGGGAACGGTGAAGATGAGGAGGTAAACCCGCTGCAGCTGAGCCTTCTCACCTGGATTGAAGAAGCCGTTTTCCTGGCCATAAGCCACAGTCACACCAGCCTGCAGTCTGCCATTTGCCGTCTGACTGTGGCCCCTTCTGAGGTGGATGAGGAGCAGGGACAGCTGATTGTCAGGTATCGTGGTTCATTCGTGTATTCAGTTTGTAAAATTGGCCATGAAGTTACACATTGTGTGTATGGACACAGGGCAAGGCTTCCTTGTTAGACAATAGATCAAAATTGTGTCAAGAAATAGTAAAATGGAGCCTATCAAATAAGCAAAACATTTGTAAGTTGTGTATTTTAGTTATCCACTGAGATTTCACAAAGTAAACATTAGAGTTTACTATTGATTTTAATAGATAATTACCGTGGTCAGTTCTCATGGGCCAATGTAGTAAAGAAACTACATTTACTTTTAAGTAGTAGCATCAAACTTGGCCCTCCTCTTCTCTGTGTGGGTTTGTTTACTCTAGAAAGCCTCTTTCTTTGCCAGTTCCCCATCCCTGGGCCTGAGCATGTTTGACTCATGACTTGACCAGTGTCACAGAACAGTGTTGACAACTGAAGAGATTTTTGTCATTCAAGTCCTGGGGTATAGTAGAGAAAATTTCTGACTAACTCCCAGAATGCTTCAGGTTTCCAGTGGAAGACTGGCTGCTTAGTCTTGTGCTCATTCGTTTGTAACCAAAGCCCTACCTGTTACCATGGTGATATTAGCTCACTGCTTCATGCTGTGGAAGAAGCCTGCTGTGAAGATCTCTGTTGGCTGTGTTCTACATTAGATCCGTGCTGCCCCGAGTTCCGCAGAACCCTGTTTTCTGACAATACAGCAGTGGATTACAAATGTCTACACTGGGGCTGAAGAGATGGCTCAGTGGTTAAGACCATTGCCTGTTCTTCCAAAGGTCCTGAGTTCAATTCCCAGCAACC
>LOJH01013678.1:0-10543 GCA_001685095.1 Ellobius talpinus
CTTAATTAAGATACATACTTCCCTGCTCCTATATCCACCCTTCCTCCATCCTAACCATCCCATTCCCCCAAGCTCTACCCATACTCCCCTTCTTATTTCTCTCTCCCCATCTCCCCTTAACCCCAAAGAAAAACATATAGTTATCCTCCTGGATATTGGAAGTAGACAAAATTGCCAGGCATCTTAACCTTTGAGCCATCTCTCTAGCCTTGAAAGCAAAATGATTTTATATAATATATATACATGTTTTCTTTTCTTTAAAATTTTTAAGATTTGTTTTATTATTTTACAGATACAAGTGTTTTGCCTACAAGTATGTATGTGGACCATGTCTATGTCTGGTGCCCACAGAACTGAGATTCAGGGAGATAGCTGTGGATAGCCATGTAGGTGCTGGGACTCAAACCTTGGCAGATGCAATAAGTGCTCTTAGCCACCATACCATCTCTCCAGCCCTGAATTTTCTTTTTTAAAAGCATCAAGTTAAACATCAAGAGTTACATGGCTGAAATTATCAGTCCAGTCAACTGTGAAAAAAATTAAGAAAATCCAAATGTAATTTAAGATATGTGTGTTATGGTCAGATTTCCCTAGTGAATTTATGGGATCTAGAAGTTAACCATAGTTAAACATTCTGAAGAGATATGTATTTAAAATCTGTATAATGAACATCACAGTTAATGAAACAAGTTAATATTTCATTTATTCACAGAGATGAATGCATTTAATAAATTGAACATTATTTCTTCTACTTCTCTTAGGCTTGGTATGATTAAAAAGTACAAGTAGCTGAATGAAGCATATGTTCTCATAGGATGTGTGGAGAAACAATTATTTTTAATCACTAAGACTCAAGGGACCTAATATTTTGGATTAGCGTCCTGTATGTGTCTCTCTACTTATTAGGAAGACAATGATAACAGTGTATGTGGTTAAAATTATTATGCTAGAAATAGAAAGTTATATAAAACTCATTGACATGACACTAAAGTAGCCCTTGATGTCTTCCCTTCTCTATAACTTGTTAAAAGTTTGAATCAGTTTAATGTGTGTTTTGCATGCGGTAAGAATTTGCTCCTGGATTCAGAATTTGCTCCTGGATTCTAAGTGTGCATTCTACTTGCCATTCCTATGCTTGAGAAAAGCCTTCTATATTATGGGTTTAGTGAGTGATGTCATAACTTAGCTTCATGTAGATATGTTTCAAAGCTGCAGACTTTCTTTGATTGATTTGAGTTCTTTTGTTCAAAGTGGCTTGTCTTAGTTCTCCTGACTGGACAATTGATGAGTTGTTCTTTCAGTACCAGTTCCGTAAAACACCGAAATTATCCTGACATGAGTGAGCTCAAGACATACAGTAACACATCAGGCTAATTTCCATCAGAGCTGAGTGGAACATGGTTCAACTAAAAATCCAAGAATTTCAGATGAAATCCTGTTAAATCAGTGAAGTTCAGACTTTATAATATTGATGCTTATTGTGGGAAGAACTGCTCTGGATGTTTTTATAACTCTAGGTGTTGTTAACCTAATTACCACACCTAGGCCTCCAATAAATATTAGATGTTGATGCTGCAGAACCCTCAGAGGCAAAGGGTGGGCATTCACCCTGGGACAACATGGCATCTCTTTGATGGCCATTAATGGCAAAGAGGGAACAATAATATGACCTTTGCCTTACTTCTTCTTTCCAGATCTCTCTATCCCATCTGTTTTACAGATCTGATTTGTATCCCAGAAAGCCTAGCTCAGGAGAATGCTGGGGAGTCTTTATTCACAGGGTCATTATTAAGGAAATTTGTTGAATTTCTTTTAAATGATAGTTTATTTATATGAAATCCTATTTTCAATGGCTTGTTGGCCATTGTTTGCTTTTATGTTTTTGAAGAACAAAGCTTTGAATGCCCATGCTTGAGATGCCATTTTGCGTTAATGTGCTGTGCCTGTGCATTCAGATAGGTACCACTTTCATTGTAGTTTCTAGAAACTGCATTGTTGCTCCAGTCATTCTTGGTTCGTTGAAGAGTTTTTATGAAAAATATTGTCAGTAGCACTTGTGTTCTTACCAAAGATTTGCAGCCAAATAATTATTCTCAAGGTAAACATTAAAAATATACAAACTTAACTCACTATAATAATTAAAATGTAAAACTTATTCTTTATAGTCCATTAAACAACTATAATATAAACATCTGTGTAATTTTATGAAGTGCATTTTTTATTGTAGGACATTTAACTGTATAAACACAAGGCCATAGCTATTACATATTTGATATGTAATATATATATACATACATCACACACATAAATATATATGTGTGTGTGTTTTGTGTGTGTTTTGTATGTGTGTGTATGTGTGTGTGAGTATTAGCATAATGTCCTTTAGTGATAATCTTCCTCAGTTACCTGTGTGATCATGTTAAGCCCTTGCCAGGAAACCTATGAAAGTTCCAAGTGGATTTTGGCATCCCTTCAGCTAGGTTTCTGCCCTTAGTTTGCAGTCTTTCTTTAGCCCTTTGCACCTGTCACTCCTTGTCATCAGCCTGCAGGGGCTCATGGTATAGACTCTGTTTATGCTCACTTTCACTCCTTTACTCGGATCTTCTCTTCTTCACATTTCACATGCCTGCCAGTCTTCTTGTCTTTCTTCCTGTCCGGAATCTCCTGACCAGAGTCATGTGTCTCCTCACTGACATCAGCAGGTCTTCCCTCCCAGTTGGCAGTTCTTGTGCTGTCCTCGCCTCAGTGCCCAGCACGTGGTCTTTGGTCTTGGAAATTGGAGGTAGTAAGTGTGTACCTCTGGGATGGATCGATCTGCTTATTTATTCATTTATATACTGTTTCTTTTTGAGACAGGATCTTCCTATATGTTATAGCTGACTTGGAATTTATTCTGTATCCCAGGTGAACATTGAGTTTTTGTTAATTCTCTTGCCTCAGCTTCCCAAGTATTGGTATTACATGCTTAGCCAGCATGCCTAGCAAGATAGGATTTTTTTCTTCCTTGTACTAAAGGTTAAACCCAGAGCCTTGCTTTAGTACTATGACCCTAGCTCACTGGTTTTTATTTAAACTCAGGCCAAGCTTTATCCTGTGGTTCTTCTTCTTTTTTCCCTCTTTCTACACATTTCTAGAAATACCTGTGCACTGCTGTTTATGTAATTCCTATTTCAGGATTCTTTTCTATTTCTGACCTCTTATATAGATATTCAAGTTCTTTAGCCCATATTCAGGTCATTAATACAATGAAATATCAATTGACTCATAAGGGCTTATGACTAGTCCTTTCCATGTCAAATACCTATTTTATCTTGTAATGACCACTCTGCTTCAACTTTCCCTCTCTAAAATGTAGACATTGTAGTACCTTCCTCATCATAATATGGCCTCTGGTTAGATATAAAAATCAATCATTTTAAGTTCCTAAAATGTGGCACTCATCTTCATGCGCTTTCTAGGTCTTGTGTGGGTTGTGATTCCTCTGAGAGGTTGATACTCTATGGCTTACTTTGTAAATTGAATAGCTTTGGTTCAGAGAGAATAATCTGCTCCTTTCAGGCCACAGAGTCCCAGAGCTGGGATTTGAAGTTAAACGTGTGACCTTTACTCCTATTTACTTTGCTTAGACATTGTAAATAGTGTGGTTTATGTTGAATATCTGGGGTGTTTTGTTTGTGTGCTTTTGTGCTGTAGTTTGAGTTTTGGTATCTGATAGGAAGATGTTGCTTATGCTAACGTCCCATGGTTGAAGCTTCTAATGAGTTTTTCTAGTTGACAACATTTTACAAGTATTGCTAATTCCCTGTTAGAGGGATTGTGCAGTTCATGTTTGACTCCACTTGGAGAGAGGACTGGATTATCTCTCCTATTTTTTCTGGGCTTCAGCCTCTGTTCCCCTTTCATTTGCTGATTTTTCTTGGTATACTTTTATCTTACTAAATTTTATCGTAAGTTTGACTATGAAGTGTTGAGTCCTCTACATCCTTCAAGAGCTCCTCAAACCTGAGGTCTTTAACATAAGCACAATCACCATTTTCTCCCCCTTGAAGGATGAGAATAGAAATGGAATTGAGTTCTGAAAAGTTTCAGATTTGGTTGGAAGATCTAATGTTTTGGTAATGTATAAGAAGGAATTCTTAGTTAGATGGGGTTTCTGTGCTTTTGACTTTCTCCTTTTATAGCATTTAAGTGGGGGAATAAATGCCATGAAGCTGTAGGGGCTGAGATAATTCTGTGTCTTCTAAATATAAAGAGTTCTTCCAGGTAGAAGCTGCATCTAGGAACTAGCATTCCTGGTTATTTGTTTACTGATGATGGAGTCCTACAGACATCACAGAAGCAGACAGATGAGTCATGGTAAGGTTCAGAGTTGTACAGGTTGATTGTTTTGGTGGTGTCCTTTCTAGACTGCCTCAATTTACTCTATTCAGGAGAGCTGGGTTGCATATTAAAAGAGCATGAAAGAGTTTGGAATGACCGTTGTCATTGGAATGACCATTGGATGGTGGTGTGGAAAATTTTCTGAGTGCTGATGTGTGCCTCTTGATTTGTGATCGAATTGACTGTTAGTCCTGTGTGATTCTTCCCCCCCCCCAGAGATTCAGAGCTTGTGGTAGGGATTAGGAAACTGCCTAGTTCATCCCAGCTGGTGCTTTTGTTGATGAACAATTTAGAAAGAGTTTGAGACATCAGCAAGAAAATGACTAAAGTGAAATAATACAGAGATTAGGAACCCAGGTTTGGAAGGTCACAAAAAGGATGCCAAGGGAGAGTTCCTCTCCTTGACAGTGATCTGGTATAGCAACAGGAAGGGTGTCAAGGAACTGGGTAGATTGGTAGTTAACAGAGGTTGGCAAACAGGGAACCTGAAACCAGACTATGTCGGGTGTCTTTACATCACCTGCAGAGTGTGTGATCTTGGACAGGTTTTTCATTGTAAACCATACTATGTCTAGTGAGTGCCTTTCCTTCAGCTACGAAGTGTGCGATCTTGGACGAGTTTTTAAGTGTAGCAAGTCTTGGTTGCCTGTCACGAAAATGAAGCAGCTTGGAGGCCTGACTAGAGAATGTAGACCTGTAGACAGTTCTGCACCATGTTCACTGTTGAATGTGATTTGGGGTTGGTTGTGAACATCTTCCCACCTAAATCGCCAGTTTCTTTGGTATTTACACCGTTTCTAGGAGCCAAGTGTCTGACATAGGGTGGTTGTAATTACTCTTCTTTTAAGTTGTTGTTGCCAAAAGAGACAAGAAGGAAACAAGAAAGTTCACTTGTTTGTTGCTGTCAAATGTAGAATCATGTGGTTGTTGCTCATTAGTAACGTTGATTTCTACAGTATTTGTAAAACTTTTAGAACAAGGGCAAACAGTAAACCACAATCACTAGAGTTTTCTGATCTCAGCTTAGAATTTTCCATGCAAGCAAGTGCACAGTTCTCAGTTTACTGTTTGATTTGGGTGTACAAAAGGGTGACTCATGTCTTCCAGGCTGCCCTGAACTTGGGCAACTGAGCAAATGCAAACCTGTTGCTCTGAACATGAACCTTTTTTTCAAGGCATGGTTATTTGTTTAAAAAGGAATTTTTGTTATAATGTCAAACTGACTTCACTTATATGAAAAAAGTTTTATTTTTTTTCTCACAGAATATATCCTGGTTATGATTTCCCTTCTATCTACTCCTCCCAGTTTCCTCCCCAGCTTCCCTCCCATCTGGATCACCCCCTTTTGGTCTCGCATTAGAAAACAAATAGGCTTCTAAGGGATGATAATAAAATAAGATATAATAAGATAAGACAAAAACTAACACATTGGATTTGGATAAAGCAAAGCAAAGAACTGAAGGGAAGGCACAAGTATCAGACCAACTTGTTTACATGCTCAGGAACTCACGAAAGCACTAACCTGGAAGCTGTAACATATACATAGTGGTCTTGGTGCAGACCCATGCAGGCCCTGTGAGTGCTGTCTCAGTCTCTGTGAGTTTATAAGACCTTTGCTCCTGTTGATGTAGAGGGCCTTGTTTTCTTGATGGCTTGTATCTCCCCTGACTCATACACTCTTTTTGCTTCCTCTTCTGCTGGGTTCCTGAGCCCTGAGGGGTGGGGTTTGATAGAGGCATCCCGTTTAGGGCTGAGTGTTCCTGGGTCTCTAACCCTGCATTTTGTCTGGTTGTGGGTCTCTGTGTTTTTTCCTATTTGCTACAGAAAGAAGCTTCTCTGATGATAGTGAAGCAAGATACTGGTCTAGAATATAGCAGGATGTCATTAGAAGTCATTTTATTGTTACTTTTATTTATCTTTTCTTTAGAAAAGTAATATTTGGTTTTGCCCTAGGTCCCTGGGCTATCTAATTTCAGGTTCTTGGTCAACTAAGCAGTGTCAGATATGGGTTACATCTATAGAGTGGGCCTCAAGTCAAATCAGAAATTGATTGGTTAATCCTACAAGCTTTGTGCCGCCATTGCTCTAGTTTATCCTGTAGGTCAGACTCCATTGTAGGTGAAAGGGTTTGTGGCTAGACTGTGTTTATGTTTCTTTTTTATTAGCATGCAGAGTGCCTTCCTGTACCAAAGATGGTAGCAGGTAGGGGTGAAGGCTCTATGTAGAGACCAGCTCAGCTTCTCTATGTTCAATGAGTTGTGTTAGGTGTTGTCTTCAGCAGTGGGGCCTTGCTGTCAGTGTGTGGAGAGTGACTATACCTAGGTTGGCCATAACCTAGGTTGTTTGGTGGTTCTCATGGGACCCCTTTAGCCGACAATTCAATTAGACTAACCTAATCCCAGTACTGGAAGCTTCATTTTGTGACAAGAGATGGCCAGTCGGGGTCCTGTCTCCTCCATTATTTGATGCTTTCATTTTGATTGCCTTTATATATGTATGTATTTTAGGAAGCTTCTACTGTACTATGTTTCCATAATATCCCTCCAGTGGCCATTATTTATAGCTGTCTCTTCCTGTATTTCCACCTTTGTCCCTCTCTCTCTTCCCTTCCCCACTTAATTCTCCTGTTCCAGTGTCCCCACCCATCTGTAACTATTCTTTTTTCCTCTTCCTAAGGAGATCTTTCTGTCCTTACTCTATACCTGTCCTCTGTAGTTCTATGGATGATAGCCTGGTTATCCTTAAATTAAGGGGGAGTGATGCTTAGTTTTGAGTCACTGATCATGGTTAATGAAATTGAGGCTGAAAAATGCTGCTGTTGAGTCCAGAACTCTGTAAGTACTTCTAGCCTGCCTATTTTTCAATGCCTCTAGGTAGATAGATGGTGTTTATTGCTCCTCTGAGTCACAGCATCATTTTAGCCTGTTGGGTCCATTGTTTTTTGAACCAATGACATTTTAGAGTTATTTGTCATTTCTAGGTGTAGGAAAGTGACTGTCAGGAGGAATATCTCTTATGAAACATTGTAAATACTTCATTTCTGTACTTATGACATCCTTACAAAGTTTTATGAGTAAAAAAGCTTTATTTACTTTTATAAAACCAATTAGTCTCATTTTACATTCAATATTTAATTAATTCTCTTATGTATTCATCATGATTTAGTGTAAACTTCCAAATGTAAAAATTACCCACTCCACTCTATTTCAGGAAAGCTAGGTTTAAAGACACTTGTCTTGACTAAAGAAATGTCCTGAATAAGTTTAAGTTTACTTAAAATTGTGTACTGCAATAGTTCATAACGGCATGAGAGAACTGTTGAGACTTATATTACATTGCTAAAGCTGGAAGTAACTGTGACCACTTCACAGGGAATCTTTGAAAGGAACTTTTAAACACAGTGTTATCAACATGGGGTTTTCCTCATTAATGCTCATGTTATTGTTACTGATTTATTATTTTATTATAATATGTTTCATGTGCTGACACATAGTGAAATGCTACATAATTGCTTCTAAGAGTTTTCTAATAATCTGACATATTTTAAATCACTTTAGTTTAATTTGCTTTAGTTGAATAAAGCAGTAGGTAGGTTTTTACTAAAATAACACATTTTTCTCAGCACTGCCTTCTAATTTTGTGACAATTAGAAAGATAAAGTGTGAAAGAGAGGTACTAGTTTACCTCAAGTTAATTTGACTATTAAATACACAGCAATGAATCCAACATTCTAAATTGATGGTGAATGAAACTGGGTGGTGATGGCTTTTGTCTCAGAGTGTCTTGGCTAGAATGGTACACACCCAACCTTGACAAGAATTTAATCTTAATGTTCCATGTGTTCATTCTAGACTCTAACACGTGACTTGGCGATCAGGGAAAAACAACAACTGCAGATGTTAGATCAACTTAAGGAGATCCAGAATCACTTTGAGACCTGTGAGGCTGATCGTAAGCGCAGTGACCTCCAGATCTCAGAGCTGAGTCACCACGCAGAGGATGCAACCAAGCAGGCAGAGCACTACCTTAGTGAGTTCCAGAGGTCAGAAGCTCTGCGAGAGGAGGCAGAGAAGAGGAGAGAGGACCTGAAAATGAAGGCCCAGGACTCCATCCGTCAGTGGAAGCTGAAGCATAAGAAGTTGGAGCGGGCACTGGAGAAACAAGCAGAAACCCTGGACCAGCTGACAGATAAGAACAATCAGGTATAAGAGCCAGGTTCCTAGCCTTTGTCCATCCATCCTTTGAACAAACACTTGAGGACAATGCTGGGTCTACACCTATTGATACACCTTCAGACAAAAAGCCATTACATATTGTTTAGTTGAAGGGAAAACATTATTTTGTGTTTGGATTTTTCAGATCTTCTAAAATATTTTAATATTTGGTGGCTTTTCAGAGTTGAGGGATCTTCTACCTTCTGTCTCAGTTTAGCTTATGAGTTCCCTAATTGGAATTATTTTTCAATATTCTAACTCTCCAGAGGAAAAGTCACTTCATCTCCCTTAGCATGATGGCTCACCCCCTACTGCGTGTATTTTCCAGTCTCATTTCTTTGAGTACCTTGACTGAAGGCCAGGGTAGAAAGGAGACGGTTAAAGCTGTAGCAGTGACCAATGAATTCTGGGTGGTGCTGGATTAGGTTGATCTACAGGGCTGACATTGACAGTGTCATTGGCAGAGCAGTGATTTCAGATCACAAGGCTCCTTCTGACTATGTTATGTTCTCCTAAGAGCAACAGAAAGCCTTGTGCTAATCTTGGTGAGTATTCACTGCATCTTGTCTCTTGCACAATCAGTTATTTCTAATAGATTTAATGCCCCTGTGTTGATTTTCATCTGTATCTTTGGTTTGAACTAAACACAGATGTTAAAAAGTCATGATAGATTTTTGTCCATGTTTGTTCTGGGATTATTGTGTATACTTTGCTGTTTGTCAAGAACTCAAAATAGTCCAGAATAATTTTGCTTAAGTGGACTCTCTTTGGAAATAATAACAATAGCATCAGAAATGGAAAATTCAGGACAATTATGTTGATAGAATCAGCTGACATCACTTACATTGACAGATACTTATTTTGGGTCAAATGTCATGACCGTGATGCTCTACCTTTTAAGTATGTATTCTTGAGATTTCAGATCAGGGAAGCCTGTGCTCACTGTGGAGTGCGGTCTGTTTTAACTCATCTGACACACAGTTCAGTGACTGGCTGCCAGGAGGAAAAGCTGACTCAAAGCTTTTGGACTCGAATCTAAATTGATTTGGTCTCAGAAACTTCCTTTACCTTTTATACTGTTGTTGGCCTGGCCTGGCAACTGGTTCTGTGAACATGCCTGTAAGGGAAGGCAGCCAGAGAACAGAGAGTTGCTGCTGATTGACCTGGAGCTGTCTGGGGATCTGGCTTCATTAGAGGGAATTTAGAAGGGTCCATGTCACCAGGCAGTATCCCAATTTATGGTGCTGAGCACTTATTAGATTGAGTTTTTAGAATACTAAAAATTATTAAACAATCATTTACCAGAATATTCCTGGTAAAATTATTTTTTTATCATTTATCATTATTGATGATAAGCAGAGAAGTAGTTTTAAAGTGATTGCTGCAGTTAGGATAGGATTACAATTATCACAGCAGGCATTGTAATTTATCCTTTAAAAACCTTAAAAATTAATGTGGCATGTTACAGTGTGAGCAATGATTAATCAAGGGAGAAAGGCTTAGAAATGTTTCATGGAGGCTCCAAGGGTTCAGTAAATCTGTGAGGTACGAATACGTGGTGAATAATTTTGGGAAAATTTAATAGTATCTAGCAGCTAGGATGATGGCACATACTTGTTGTTCAAGTATGAGGACCTGTGATTGGGTCTCGAGAAGCCATGGAAAAGCTAGGTACAGTGGTGCACATCTGTGATCCCAGGACTGGGAACCAGAGACAGGTTCATCCGAGGGCTACCTGACCAGTCGGGTCAGCCAAAACACCAAGCTCAGGTTCAGTGAGAGACCTATTCTTAAAATCATCAGGTGGAGAGTAATAGGGGAAGGCATCCTGATGTTGGGCTGGGGTCACAGGTAAGTGATAGGATGCATGCTTGGCATACCCATACACCCACCCCCGAGAGAGAGAGGGAGGGAGAGAGAGAGAGAGAGAGAGAGAGAGAGAGAGAGAG
>LOJH01013679.1:0-24661 GCA_001685095.1 Ellobius talpinus
TTGGAAGAGCAGGCAATGCTCTTAACCTCTGAGCCACCTCTCCAGCCCCCAACTAGTTGTTCTTAACCATAGCCTGTGCACCCTTGTAGTATGTGATGACAGCAATGTGGTCTATCAGGAGTCGGAACAGGCTGGAGCAATGGCTCAGTGGGTAAGAGCACTGGCTGGGACTGGAGAGATGGCTCAGTTGGCTGCTCTTCCAGAGGTCCTGAGTTCAATTCCCAGCAACCAAATGGTGGCTCACTACCATCTATAGTGGGATCTGATGTCCTCTTCTGGCATAAAGTTGATAGTGCTGTCATATACATAAAATAAATAAGTAAATCTTAAAAAAAGGACACTGGCTGCTCCCCCAGAGGTTTCAGGTTCAAGTCCAGGCACCTGAATGGCATCTCACAACCCCCTAACACTCCAGCATCCCTGATGCCCTCTTCTGCACCCCACCAGCATTGCATGCAAACCATGCACAGACATACATACAGGTGAAACACATGAAATAAGTAAGTCTTAAAAAAAGATACTAGCAGCCTAAGAGGAGACAAAAAGCCTGTCGGTGCATTGTTACCTATATTGTCCCTGGGCTCAAGGAAGTCCATTCAGCTGCCCACAAGTTGAAGTATCTGCCGTCCATCTAACTCTCCCGAGAAAAGGGACATTAATGGTGCTGTGAGCTGTAATCTAGGCCGGGGATGGCTCCTGATGCGGGCATGAGAGCTCCCTTTTCCCAGGGCACAGTAGCTATGGAGTATTTGCTCCATGTGGGTATATTTGTGGCTAGGACTTGGATTCCCATCCCACCCAGCCTTCCTGCACTGAGCTGAGGAGATGAAGGGATGGTCGCTCCATTCAGGTCAGAAGACCCTTGAGCCTCCTCTAGCCAGACTCCCTGCTCCTGGAGAGTGAGTGTGCTGTTCTGGGCATAGGCGCATCTTCTGGGCAAACACTTCTCTCATTCCCCCTGGCTTCCTCAGAACCTACCCTGTCGAGTGGGTCAGTGTGGATCCTCTGCTGTGTCTTGGGGACCTAGCTGTGGTCCCCAGTCCTGCATGGAGAGGAGCAGTCAAGACCTCCTCCCCAGAGCCTTCTAGGATGTGTTGTGTGTGCAGAGGTGTGCAGGCTGATTGTCTGTGGCGAATGGCAGAGGAACGTGTGATGAGGAAACTCAGGTCTGACGGTTCTTTCTTTCTCTGTCAGCCCCTAAACATCTCTGACCCCGTGGTTGCTCCTCTCTCCTCTTCAGCGGAAGGAAGCTTCTTCCTGCACTCCACGGCTCTCTCGCCTCCATCTCTGCTCTCCCCCATCTCCTCTGCCCTGCATGCCTTCTCACCTGCTGGCTGCTTTTCTCTGGCCTGCCCGGGCAGTACCTGGTCCCCGACCCTGCTCTTCTAACCTGCATGGGTCCCAGCTGCAGTGGCTGTTCTGTGTGGCACGTGCTCCCTTCCTCCCCTCCTCCCCTGCTGGTCCCACCCCTTCCAGACGCTTCATGGGGGGGATTGGGGGGCAGGGGTATCAAGAACCCCTGGGGCGGAGGGGGGCAGGGGAATTATTCCCCTGTTTCCTGCTTTTACTAACGAACCTGCCATTTTTGTGTCTGGACTGATTTGTCTGAGGGAACAGTTGGGTTTTACTAATCTCAAGTCATTCCTCTCCCTGCCTTCCTCAGACACCTTCCTCCACTCCCTCTACCCCCACTTCCTCTCCCCAACTGCCTTTTCCTCTACTCTCCCTCAACTTCTCCCCACCCACCTGGCTGATTCCCTCCTCAGCATCCTCCCTATGTCCCCTATCTCCTGCTAGCCTTTCCCCAGGCCTATGGGTCAGGAGAGGGAGATTAAGGTCATCCTTTCCCAACAGGGCCCCCTCCATGATTGATCTGAATGTAGCCACCAGACAAACTGAGATTTACTTCCAGCCTGGAAAGGGATTCAGGGGGGATGTTTTGGGCCTCCACAGTCTGCTCCAAGTCAGATCCTTCTAACTCAGATAGGGCCAAGAAAGGGCACCCTTGGTCTTGGCAAACGTAGTGGGATGAAGAGCACCCAGAGCATGAAGGAGATTCCAGGATAGTGCCCTGGTTTCAGAGGCCAAGGATGGAGACTTCCTGAGGCGCTTTGGGGCCAGAAGGGGAGGGAGGAGTGATGAGCGCTGCTGAGCAGTTGTAGGCTCGGGGAGTAGGTTTTAGCTGGAGAGCCCTGCACTGGGTCACAAGGCATCTTTGTGCGGACCTTCTGGGCTGTGCTTAGGTTAGTGGGGTTCCAGGGACATGGTCATGCCAGATGTTTGCTGGCAGCCTGATTGGGTTGAGCCCACTTAGGCGCAGGAACTGATTGGCCACCCAGTTCAGTCTTTTAGGACAGCAGCAGGGGACACTGAGGAAGAGAATGAGTGCAGTCATTGCCCTAGGGAGACCCCCCACCCGCCTCACCTTCCCTGACTACCCTCACCCCTTTATTCTGATCCCTTCTTTCTCTCTCCGGTTCCCCTCTACCCAGTCTAATCTCTAACCTCGTTTGCATGGTTTTTGTGACTAACCTCTCTGACCCCTCCCCTTTCTACCCAAACCCCATTTCCTAGCTTCAGGACAAGGTGGAGGGGGAGAAGAAATAAATGATCATGACCAATCCCCCCTCAAACAAGACTCAAAAGTATTCAGACTGCCCCCTCCCCAAACACCTGTCTCCTCCTGTCCTTGACCCAGCTCTTCTAGCACAAGGTTTGATGGTTCCCAGGAGGTGGCTTCTTAAGTCTGCGCTCTGCTCAGCCCCCACCTATTCACTACAAAGCTCCAACCAAGCACGAGGGGGGGCTTTTGGGTCCACATTTTAGGATTTCCACCCCATCCTCCCGACAACAGAATACTGAGACCAGCAGCTGGAAGGTGGCCTGTGCTACAGATCGGAGCAGGGGACATCACAGCCTGTGACTGGAGGTCCTTACTCCAATACCTTACCTGTAAAGGGGGTACTTTTGAACCATATTTGGGGAACAAGAAGGGCTCTAAGCTGCAGCCTATGGAAGTGCAGGATGGGGCTGACAAAGAACAGGTCCTTAGTGGCCCCTTGACTCTCCCGAGACACAGCCTCCTAGAGAGAGGCTTGTAATTACCACTGCTATTGGCTCCTCTCCTTCAACCTTGCAGTGACTGAAGCCTCCTAGCGCTCCTCTGGGACACTAAACTCTTCAGGGACCAGGTGAACATTTTCTGAGTAGGGGAATCAGAGCTGCCTTCCCCAGCCCAGTGCCCAGGACCTCTTCAAACACCAGGCACAGCCCTGCTTTTGACATCTTGCTTTTTGGATGAATTTCCACCTTGGGGATGGTGTTTCCTTAGGTTCACCCTGGCTTCACTGTTCCTAGGGGTAGCACAACAAGAGAAGGATGAGGTGTGAGCTGGGAAATAGCATAGGGCCACTTTCTTCTTTGGAAGAAAGACAGTGACTCACCTAGGTGTGCAATCTCAGCACATGAGAGGATGAGGCATGAGGATTACCACAAGTTCAAGGCCAGTTTAGGCTTTATAGACTAGGTTATGTTTTTAAAACCTAAGTTCTAGACTAGTTTAGGTTTTTCTAAAAAATGACCCAAAATATCAGGGTACCATAGAACTTGAGGGGCAGAGGTAGGAGCCAGCCCTGACAGATGTCAGCCAACTCCTGTCCTAAGACTTGCAGGCATACCTGGGCCTTCTTCCTCTCTACTGTCTCAGCTGCCTCCCCAGCTGAGGCTGCAAGAACACAGTGCCCAGAAAGAGGGCTGCAAGTGAGTCTCAGCATTGCTACCCAGGAAGGGACAGGAAGGAAGGGGAAGGAAGGGCTCTTCTTTAGAAAGAGGCTGAGAGCTCATGCATGCCCACAGTGCTCTGATGAGGGTGTAGCTTGCTTTGCCCCACATCTCAGAGTGGGGCCCTCTCTGAGGCCTCCTCCCTGGAGTAGCTTCTTGAGCCCATCATGGTGAGCGCTCCGTGCCACCCTCAGGGTCCCACTGCAGGCTCGGCCATGGGTCATGCAGGGCAGGCCTAAGCCTACCCCGAAACCATCAAATCTGTGCTGCTTCCTCTTTCTCCTTCCCACCTCCACCCCCACTGTTCTGCCTCCAAGACAAGCAGACATAAAAATGGGGGTCCCCTCCCCCACTGCCCCCTGGTTCCTCCCTTGCCCGCCTGTGGCTCGTCCCAGGGCGTTGATGTCGGTTGTCTCCTGTCTCTCCTCCCCTTGGGCTGGGCAGGTGACCATCTCGGTGGACGGCATCCTGACCACCACAGGGTACACACAGGAGGATTACACCATGCTGGGCTCTGATGACTTCTTCTACATTGGGGGCAGCCCCAACACAGCCGACCTGCCTGGCTCGCCTGTCAGCAACAACTTCATGGGCTGCCTCAAGGACGTGAGTAGGGGTTTAGAAGGGCTACAGTTGACCATTCTGCCATGGGACTTAGTCTGACCTGGCCACCTACCCCTGACTTCTGTTCCTTGTGAGTCCACAGTGGGATTGTAACCCTCCATTAAAGCCTAAAGCTATTGACTCAAGTCCAGAGGGGTCAAACTTTTTGTTTCTTGGGGCCTTGGAACTCCCCTCGCCTCTGAGGACCTTCAGAGCTGTGGCGCTCAGGGAAGGCTGGTGGGCACGAAGCCTGAGGCTAAGCCTAACCTCAGTCACGTGTCTTTCACTCACGGCTCTGTTGTCTTGACCAAGTCACTTGACCTCATGAATTGCTTGATCTGTAGACAAAAGGTTGGTTCCTACTTCAGTCTTCGGCAGAACACGGGAGAATGTTACTATCCCCTGGAAGACAGCCAGCAGGGACTGGGCTAGATGACAGCTCAGCTGACAGGGCACCTGCCTGGCACCATCAGGTCCATGCACTCTATCAGAACCACATCGGCTGAGCATGGTGCACATCTGTAGTCCCTGCACATGGGAGGTAGAGGCAGGAAGACAAATTCGAAGTCATCCTCAGCGAGGCAGTGAGTTTGAAGTCATCTTGAGCCACTTGAGACCCTGTCTCAGAAAACATCAATAGACAGTAGCAACAGTTGCCCCCCTTTTCACTGTGAGTGACCGTTGAATTGGACCCAGGAGCTCACAGAAGAAGCTGCTTGGCCAGCATGGGGCTGGAAGACAAGACAGGCAGCAAGAAGAAGGTGTAACTCGAGAACAGGAGCCTGGGCTTTGTGGACTGATGGTGCTGAGTGTGGGGCCATGAGCATGGGTGATGGCCCATGGCTGCCAGGGAGGGAGGGCCCTTGGTAGACAGACCCAAGGCTGCTTCTGCTTCTTTACCCAGACTCCTCTCGTCTTTCCAGGTGGTCTACAAGAACAACGACTTCAAGCTGGAGCTGTCCCGCCTGGCTAAGGAAGGGGACCCGAAGATGAAGCTGCAGGGGGATTTGTCTTTTCGTTGCGAGGACGTGGCTGCCCTGGACCCTGTAACCTTTGAGAGTCCTGAGGCCTTTGTTGCACTGCCCCGCTGGAGCGCCAAGCGCACTGGCTCCATCTCCCTGGACTTCCGAACCACTGAGCCCAATGGGTTGCTGCTCTTCAGCCAGGGCCGGCGGGCTGGGGCCAGGGTAGGCAGCCACAGCTCTGCCCAGAGGGCTGACTACTTTGCCATGGAGCTGTTGGACGGTTACCTCTATCTTCTGCTGGACATGGGCTCTGGGGGCATCAAGCTGCGGGCGTCCAGCCGCAAGGTCAATGACGGCGAATGGTGCCACGTGGACTTCCAGAGGGATGGGCGCAAAGGTCAGGAGGCCTCTGGTCCCTCCCTCCCTTCCCTTGGTCACTCTTTTTATACCTGCCCAGCCTCTCAAGCTTTCATTTCCTGCTCCTAGTCTCCTTTCCCAGTCCCTTGGACCTTCCGCTACTGTGAGCTGGCAGAAGGTACAGGGTCACTCTTCCTTATTTGTTAAAGGAACAATTACCCAAGGGTCGTTGTGGATGGGAAAGAGCACATCTAAAAACACTAGCATAGCACCTAACAGAGATGTCCAATGTCTTGAAGGAAATAACTCTCAAAGCCAGGAGTGGTGACTCATACATGCAATCCCAGCACTCAGGAGACAAAGGCAGGATTGTCGTAAGTTCGAGGCCAGTTTGAACTATATAGTGAGGTCCAGACTAGCCAGGGCTGCATAGTCAAAACAAAACAAAGAAAGTAGCTTTCCAGCCATGGTTCCTTTTTTTATCCGGAGCCTTATTTCTTTAGCTTATCAGGAAACAGCTATCCCTCACTGTCTGAGAGGATTGCTCCTAGGACCCCCAAAGACATCAGAATCCTCTATGCTCAAACCCTGTATAAAAGGTGGTGTAGCATTGCATATCACCTGTATACATCCTTCTGGGTAACTTATGTACTCTCTCAAGTCCTCAACATACCTGATAGAAGGTAGACACTGGGGCTCAGCTGCTGGAGTGCTTGCCCTGCATTCGTGAAGCCTGGGTCCCATCCCCAGTGCCCCATTAACCAGGCATGGTGGTGCTTGCCCATAATCCCAGTACTGGGAAGGTAGAGGCAGGAAGATCAAGAGTTCAAGGTTACCCTCAACTGCATAAGGGATTTGGGGCTAGCCTTGGCTGGAGAGAGAAAGAGAGGGAGAGAGAGAAAATATAAATGCTATATAATAGTTACATAGTAGTTTTGTGATGGTCTTTATTATGTTGTTTGGTGAATAAGGACAGCAGTATCCGTATGTGTTTTGTTCAGACAATCCTTCCCTTGAATATTTCCATCCATGTTGGGTTGGATGAATGCAGAGCTTGAGAACACAGCAGCTGCTTGGTTCTCTGAGAACTAACTGTGGCTGACAGACTATTCACCTCATTCTGGCCATCAGAGAGGCAGTGACTAGGCCACCACACCTGCCCGGCCACGAGAGTTCCAGATCAAGGGGACAGCTGGCCGGGCTGTACCTAGCCAGGCCTGACCCTGCTTAGCTTCTGGGGCCGAATGGCGCTGGATGTATGCTGAGTGGTGTGGGTGTGGACCATGCTTCAAAACTTCTGTTGTTCTAGCCGCCCTCTCCTCCATCCTTCCTGTTCGGCCTCCCTCTCCTGTTCAGGCGCTTGTTTGCTGTCTGCTAATTCTGGTGTGCTTGCCTCCATCTTGTTGAACCTAAGTAAGAGAATTGAGACAAATGAGGCCTGACACATTATCTAATTTAAGGGCTTATCAACGTCAGCTAAATTTTCACATTCCCGCGGCTGTCACCACTGTTGACCTGAGAGTCAGGTGGAGTGACTGCGTCTGCTCACAGAGAGGAGGGGACTGCTGGGCTCCCCATTCCTCTTCCCTCATCAGAGAAAGCCATGAGAGAGGAAACTAGCCCCAGGCTCTGCCCTCATGACAGTGGCGGTGGCTCTTCACTGACAGCCTCTGGTGGTCCCCACAGGTGGGCAGTCATCCTCCTTCTGGCCACCATCTATCTGTTGGAATCTGATGACTCTGAGACTTTAGATTAGTGAAGTCACATGGTATTTCTCTTTCCTCTTCTTTTTCGATTTTCACGTGTTCATGTCTATGCTTTCATGTGTATTGGGGCACATGTATGTGGGTGTACATGCCTGTGGAGATCCAAGGCTGATATCAAGAATCATCCATCTTATTTAATGAGGTAGGGTCTCTCAATCAAACCCTGAGCTCACAGATAAGGCCAGCCAGCTTGCTCTGGGGATCCCTTGCCTCTGCCTTTCGAGGCTGAAATTACAGGTGGGCCACCGCACCCACTTGGCATTTATGTGGGCTTCTGGGGATTTGAACTCTGGGCCTTATACATGAGGAGCAAGCACATTAAGCACCGAGCCATCTCCCCAGCTCCCTTCTTTTGCCTATCTACCCTCCTTCCTTCTGACCCAGGGGCTTGCATCTAGCCCAGGCTGACTTTGAATCAAGATCCTGCTGCCTTAGCCTCCAGAGTGCTGGGATGTACCACTGTATCCGACTTGTGTCTTCTCGTGTCTGGCTGTTTCAATGGGTACAGTGTCTTTTGGGGTTCACCAGTATTGTAGTGTGAGTCAGACTCCCTTCTTCTGAAATCTGAGTAACATCCCAGGGCTGTGCTCACATCCAGTTTGTCTTTTCTTCCGTCAATGAATGAGTCAGGTTGCTCGAGTTTTGTATTTGGAGTGACTGGAGCAGAGGCCAGAGCACACGCCAGTCTCCTCTCCAGAGCTGTCTGCTCTGCTGAACACCTCTCTTCTTAGCCTTTCTTTCCTGCCCTCTTCTCCTCATGTTCAGTTCTTGCTGAGATTCAAGCAGCCAAAGCATGGGTCACAGGAGGCTCTGTGGATTCTGGGCAATCCTGTTAGGGCTTAGCAGGTAGAAGCTTTTACTGGTCAGGTCTGATGGCCTGAGTTTGTTCCCCAGGTTCATCAGTAGAAGGAGAGAACTGACTCCTGAATATCATTCTCTGTCCTCCACACATACATCACAGCACACACACAACACACACACACACATACATCACAGCACACACACACAACACATATACATCACAGCGCACACACACAACACATACACATACATCATAGCACACATAGCCATCACAACACAATACATCACAACACATACAACACACACATCACAACACACACATCACAACACACATACATCACAACACACATCACAACACACATATATATCACAACACAGAGATCATAACATACATATCATAACACACATAACAGATACATATATCACAACACACAGATCACAATACACACATATTGCAACACACACACCTCAGATCACACACACACACACACACACACAAACACACACACAAGCTTTAGGGTCTGGAGAGAGTCAACCTGCTGCTCTTTCAGAGGATGAGAGCTCAGTTCCAGACCACACCAGAAGGCTCACAACTACCTGTAACTCCAGCTCCAGGGGATCCCACGCCTTCTTCTGCCTCTGTAGGCAGGTGCATACATGTACACATGCATAATAAATAATACAATAATTCCTTAAGCAGCAGTGACTTGGAGCTGGGGAGGTGGCTCAGCAGTGAATGGCATGTTTTGCTTTAGCAGAAGACCTGGATTTTCCAGGTCCCTAGCACATGGCGGCTCATGTCCCTACATACATGCAGGCACACACATGGCGGCTCACGTCCCTGCACACATGCAGGCACACACATATACACAATATAAAAGTAAATAAATCTTAAAACAAAAGACTTTACAAGAAACCAGGCATGATAGTGCACACCTTTAATCCCAGCACATGGGAGGCAGAGGCATGTGGATCTCTGAGTTCGCGGCCAGCCTAGTCTACAGAGTGAGTCCTAGGACAGCTAGAGCTGTTACACAGAGAAAGCCTATGGGGGGCAGGGGGCGAAGACTTTACAAGGGAGCCCAGGAGATAAGTAGAGTTTTGAAGAAGGGACTGGCTTCTAGTAGGAGCTGTCTGCAAAGGCTTCGACTTGCTCCTCGAGTTCCTTCCACTCTGCTCATATCTGACCCCTCTCCCATCCCCCTCCCTTTCAAGATGCCCACCATACTCATGTCTAAGAGGCCCAGTGGCTCCTTATCACTCCTAAACCTTGCTAGGAGCTTGCTTTTATTTTTTTTACACAGGATAGCACTGTGTAGCCATCCTCAAACACGTGGCAGTTATCCTGCCTCTGCCTCCTGAGTATTGGGATCACAGGTGTGAACCGCCATGCCTGGCGCCACCGCTGCCCTGACTCCTTCCTCCTTTCTTCTTTTAAGAGTTTGTCTTGAAAAGGGAAACATGGGATAAAAAATATAGGGCTTTCAGGCATAGTGACACTTGCCTTTAATCCTGCGTTCAGGAGACAGAGGTAGGTGGAGCTCAGTGAGTTCAAGGCCAGCTTGGTCTACAGAGCAAGTTATAAGCAGCCAGTGCTACCCAGTAATCATATCACAACACATATACACACACACACCATATACTCATACACATACCACACACATACATGTACATACCACACACACACCACACACATTCACACTCACACCACACACACATCATATACTCACACACACACCACACACACACACCACATATATGACACACACACTACACACATACCATACACACACACCACACACATACCACACACACACACACACACACACAGTTGCTGGACATAGTGACACACATCTGTAAGTTCAACCCTCTGTAGGCGGAAGCACGAAAATTTCCTAAGTTTTATTCTATATATAGGAATCGGGTCTATATAAGGAGCTCCAGGGTAGCTAGGGCTACATAAACAAGACTCTATCTTACAACCCTCCCCTCCCCACACGGAGATTCAATTATCACAGTCTCCTCCAGGATCTCTGGTCTGAGAGGCTGGGGGTGGAATTGATCCTGTGAGTGATCTGACCCATTTAGGCCAGAGGACTTTGGATGTATGTGCTGCCTGGATAGTTTGGAGGTCTCTTGTAGGTGGAGAGAAGGATCTGGACAGAGGTCTGCAGCCCACTGTGGCTGGGTGGGGTCTGGGACTGGCTCTCAAGCTCCTGGGCTTGAGGACTACAGTTAGGTAGTTTGCGCAGAGGGTAAGTGAGGCTAGACCCCAGGGACAAGGGTCATGCTCCTGAGCCCACTGTTGGGTGCAGGATGGAGGGGGGCCTCAGTAGCGAAATTAACTCGACTTCCCTCCCCACTGAGGCTCACTCTCCGTTGTTCCCCAGGCTCCATCTCTGTGAACAGCCGCAGCACGCCATTCTTGGCTACGGGAGAGAGCGAGGTCCTGGACCTGGAGAGTGAGCTGTACCTGGGCGGCCTCCCTGAGGGTGGCCGGGTGGACTTGCCACTGCCTCCTGAGGTGTGGACAGCTGCTCTGCGGGCTGGCTATGTGGGCTGTGTTCGAGACCTCTTCATAGATGGACGGAGTCGAGATCTCCGGGGCCTGGCTGAGGCCCAGGGGGCTGCGGGTGTTGCTCCATTTTGCTCTCGGGAGACGCTGAAGCAGTGTGCGTCAGCCCCCTGTCGAAATGGAGGCGTCTGTCGAGAAGGCTGGAACCGGTTCGTCTGTGACTGCATCGGGACCGGCTTTCTGGGTCGGGTCTGTGAGAGAGGTGAGGCTGGGCTTGGTCTCGGGTGTCCTGAGTCACAAGGACCCCACTTTCCATCATCGTGCTGCACCCCTCTTCAGAGCACCCCTCAGGCCAGCCCAGACTTTTCTCCCGGTGATGACTCGTTTTCTCTCTCTCTTCCCTTTCCATTTTCCCCGTTTCTCTGGCCTCTGTTCTCCACTCCTGGGGCAGAGGCTACTGTCCTAAGCTATGATGGCTCCATGTACATGAAGATCATGCTGCCCAATGCCATGCACACGGAGGCAGAGGATGTGTCCCTGCGTTTCATGTCCCAGAGGGCCTATGGACTTATGATGGCCACCACCTCCAGGGAGTCAGCTGACACGCTGCGCCTCGAGCTGGACGGGGGGCAGGCGAAGCTCACCGTCAACCTTGGTAACCACCCCAATCCTCTGCTGGCCTCTCCCCAGCCTGCCTCTGACCTACACTCCCCTCTGTCTGGAGAAGCTGGTGGTGGCACCAGCCAGAGGTGACCCTGGCAGTTTGCAAATAGGTAGCAGCAACCTGAATCTGAGCCTCTGAGGGCTGTGTCTCTCTGTCCAGACCCAGAACACAGCCACACACACCTGTCGGAATGCGTCTGAGTGTGATAACTGTCCCCTCAAGTCACTCCCATGGAGTGTTGGTGGCATCTGTCCTGCACGCACAAGATGGCACACACTCATTCTTGTCTTGCTCATTCATGGGCTTCTTCATTACGGAATTACTTGTTGACACCTGCTAGGTACAATCCCGAGCTCAGCTCAGCCCAGTGGCAGATATGAGGACAGCAAACAGCTGGCCCTGGTGTGCAGCCACACTTAGCCGCTCTGCTTAGATCATACTGTCCCTGGGATGCGGTGTGCAGGTTCCTGTGTGCACTCTGGACACAGGAACATGCTACCTCACACTTGTCGCGCAGCTTATGTTCATGGCCGTGTCCCATGGGAGTCCCATTGGTGTTCTGGGAAGACACCAGCTCACCAGGCAGGCACTGTAGTCCAGGCCAGCCTCAAACTCACAGAGATCCACCTGCTCTGCCTCCTGAGTGCTAAAATTAAAGGTGTAATGGCTGGGGAGGTGCCTGTGTCAAACCCAGGCCATGGGAAGTGTAGAGTTTTGGGTGGGAGTTGTCAGCTTGCTGGCTCTTTCCACCAGACTACTCACTGTCTCTGCTGTTGCCCATGGCTGAGAACAGGGTCTACACATCCCTGTTGCTCCTCAGGGCACAGAGAGCATGCTCAGGTTATCTGTTAGATTATCATAGGCCTTGGTGTTTGTGGTTACAAAGGAGAGAGAAGGCAGAGTTACTTGTCTGGCTGGTTTCTAAGGGACTTCTTATGAGGGCCAGCTATATGCTATATCCAGAGCGAGGAGGCCG
Organism: Ellobius talpinus; assembly: GCA_001685095.1. NCBI lineage: Eukaryota > Metazoa > Chordata > Mammalia > Rodentia > Cricetidae > Ellobius > Ellobius talpinus. The sequence goes on from LOJH01013679.1 coordinate 12,428, forward strand.
CCTCACAGACTGCAGTGCAGGGCACCCTGAACAGAGAGGCCCTATGGTGTTCGGGGTGCCCTGCACTGCAGTGCCACACCCAAGGACTGCCCCGTAGAAGCCTTCAAGGCCCAAAGTCTAAGCAGAGCACCGTGCGTTCTGGTAATGGGGAGAAGGGAGGGCTCTCTAGAACATCAGAGCTTTGACCCCTACCTGGATTCTCATCCTAACCTTGATCTCTGAAGCATCTCTGGGGTAGATTGTGGACTTTGGAGGCCTTGTTTAGATACTTATGTTGACACCCTTGTTGCTCACCTTGACTCTCAGGTCAAGGATAGGCTGGAAGGCTGTGAGTTACCAGGGTCTCGCGATGGTTTGAGGCAGTACCTACAGCCCTGTTCTGTAGGTACTGTTCTGTCACAGGTAACCGAGTGAATGGCAGATGACAACTCTGGCCGGAAACACAACAGCCCTCTCCCTAGATCTATTCCCTTGGCGCTGTCCTAAAGGGAAGGTCCTGTCCAGGGCCCCATGTGTCATTCTGCCTCCTTCAGTCTCCCTGGACTGGTTACATGCATGTGGTCTCACATGGCTAAGTGCTTGCCTTTGCTCTGCTTGGTGGGACCAAGCACGGGAAGCCTGTGGCCTTCATCCTCAGAAAGAAGACAGATGCTCTGGCTTCCTTGGACTGTTCTTGATTCTCCGGGAAGAAGCTGGAGTTTCTTTAGATGAGAGATGGCATCCTTGTTCAGGAAATCTTGTCTTGGTGGGCTCTTGGGACCTAACCCTTGGGATTTAACCTTTTTCCTACAGGTTTACCTTTCTGTCTGTGTCTCATGAATCTCAGAAGTCAGACCAAGATCCAGAGAGATCTAGTCTGAATGTCCCAAACTGATGACAGCCACCAGCCTGCGCCCTATCCCCATCTACAGAAACATGGGTGCTGAGAGCTAATCTCTAGCAGACAAAGCTGAGACCAAACACTTGGTGCAGACACATCTGTTTGCAGATTCCTCTTGAGGGCACAGAGGTGTGTAAGCACCAAGTACACTCCAGTGTGGCACCTCAGCCTGGGCGGGGGACCCAAGATGGGGCCAGCACATAGCCTCCCCAGCCCAGTCCAGCCCTGAATTCCGTATTCCCCATCCTGTGACCACCCAGGGCCTGCTGGGCTCCAGACAGGCAGCAGCAGCGAGGCCATCCTTCTGAGCCAGACTCGCTGCTAAGGAACGAGATGTTTGTTGCCTGTGTGTAGGTACTAGAGACGCAGCGGTCTGTCCAGCTGCCCAGGCTGGAGCTGAGATGGAGAGCTCTGGGCTGGGGGCCAGAAGACCAGGGTCCAACCCTGGAATCTTTGGAGAGCTCTGGGATGGGGGTCAGAAGACCCAGGGTCCAACCCTGGAATCTTTCGTTGCTGGGTAAGTTAACTCCCCTCCCCAAGCCTGCTCTTTTCCTTTTAATAACAGGGCTAAGAATCTTCCCCCAAGCGCCCCGAGGCATCAGCTCAGTGGGTGAAATGCTTGCCTTGCAAGCGTGAGGACCCGAGTTTAATCTCCAGCAATGCATTTGTAATTCTGGAAGGGGAAGCAGAGACAGGAAGATCCCTGGGGCTTACTGGCCAGCTAGCCTAGCCTGGCTGGTAAACTCCAGAACACAGTGAGAGACTGTCTCAAAAATCAAGGTAGACGGCTTCCAAGGGATGGACACCTGAGGGTGACCTCAGTTTGGCCTCCAGATCTACTCCAATGTGGCACTTCAGCCTGGGAGAGGAATCCAAGTTGGAGCCAGGTGCAAGACTTGCTTCTACATAGCATCACCAGTACAGACTAGCTCTGAATTCCTTATTTCCATCCTGTGACCCACCCAGGGCCTGCTGGGCTCCAGACAGGCAACAGCAGCAAGGCCAAAGTTCTGGGCTGAGCTTGCTGCTAAGGAACTAGAGGTTTCGTCTCTGATTTGTGGTCTGTGTCTGTAGAGAGGGAGGCCAGAGGTTCAGAGGTCGCACAGTTCAGACTGCCAGGCATAGACACTCAGAGGTGGTCCTGAAGAAAGAGCAGGGGTACCAGACCAGGCCCCCTGTAGAAGGGGCCTTCCTCTGACATGGACACTGACCACTGGGCTCTTCTTCCCTAGCACCCTCCTGGCCTTCTCAGATTTCCCCTTGCTCCTAAGTTCTCACTGGTTTTGCCCTCTTGAGCCTTGCTCATGTTTTAAGTCAGCAGGAAAACACATGACACCCCAGAGCCCTTTAACTCCTGGGGCCATGGAAGAGCCCACGCCTTCCCACACAGGGGCTGGGAGCCTGAGTGGAGAAGACACCAGGGCCAAGTGATACCGCTCTGTGCAAAGCCTCTTGAGAGGACTGGCTGGGTGTTTTTGATATTCCTTGCATGGAGCTGGGGGCTGGATGTCATCACCCCACTTCCCACCCCCAGAAGTGAGTTAGACCAAGCCAGGGGACTGTGTTCTTTCCATTCATTTCGTTCTCGGTGGGCTGTTTTCTCCCCATCCCATCCCATCCCATCCCATCCCATCCCATCCCATCATGTTCATGCCGTCACCCTGATCTTTATGTCTGGCATCAGTGTGCTCATCCATTCTCTGCTCCTGGGGTGCTGGCGGCTGACTGACGGGTTATTGGTTATCACTCTCTGAACAGCATTTTGGGGAATGTGTATGGAAGAGCTGCTTTCTCCAGCCCACTCTCCCTGATTTCTTTTGGGAGGGGCCTGGCCCCCTGGATACCCATCTTCAAGGGGGCTTCTGAGGGGAATCACTGCAGGGTAGGCTGGAATTGTCACCTCTTCTCTGGACAGATGGACACCCTGACACTCCTGGTATATCATCGGGATGGAAAAGTCAAGCATTTTGCTTGGCTCTGTTCCTTTATAGGAGACTGACCTGCCCTTCCAGCCCCCTTTTTTCTTTTTTGGACCCTTCATCAGTGAAGACTCTGCTGGCTTGGAGAGAGCCCCTGGGACCTGAAACCAGGGCCTGGCACCCTTCCCCCCTCATCCTGACCCTCCTTCTGTTCCTGGTTCTTCCTCTTTTCTTTCCATCCTTACTCAGCCTCCTTCCCCTCACTGTGACCCCTCACTTCCTCTTGTGTCTGTCCTTTGGCATCTGTCCTTCTGCTGTTCCCTTGGTGCCCAGGCTGTGGCTCAGGGTCCCTGCTGCTCCTCCCACTCTGCTGTGGTTGACAACGCGTGTGGAGCTCAGCTGTACTGCCCGAGGGACTCATGACCTGCAGAGCCACAGGGGCTGTTTACCACCACTGCAGGAACCTTCCCTGGCCCAAGGGATGCACCTGCATCCTGGCTGTTGGGCACCTGGGCAGAACTTGTTCGTGGAGAACCCACAGGAAACCAGGGCATCACTCTTAACTAGGGTTAGAGATTGTCCCCTGGAAGGCCAGGGACATGCCCTCAGCCTGTCCCAGCTTCTCAGCACTGAGGAAGAGAAGGCCAGGCTTCGAGAGATCTGCCTGAAGTCACACAGTGAGTTTGTATAGGACTGAGGTGACTCATAGCCACAGACAGTCCCATCACTCCAGCCTGCCCAGTGCACCCTAAGGGCACACTAGAACTTCAAATGACCCAGGTCTCTTGGGGGCCTGGGATGTTGGCTTTGTGTAGCACAAATACTAATTAATCTTAATAATAAAAACCCAAAGTCAGAAATTGGGGTAAATGCTGAAAGATCAGAGAGGTGAAGGAGCCAGCCACTAGACAGATTTTTTTTTTACCTCTACTGAGTCCTCAGACCAAAGGGGGAAAAATCCTGTCTCCATGAATCCTCAGACTGAATGGGCTGAGCTCCTGTCTCCGGCCACCTCTCTGTGGCCAGCTGTATCCCTTCCTGTCTCCACTTTCCTAGTGCTAGGATTAAAGCATGTGACTCCCAAGTACTGAGATTAAAGGTGTGAGCCATCACCACCTGGCTTTGTTTCTCTTTGAGACTGGATCAAGCTTGTGCAGCCCAGGGTGGCCTTGAACTCACAGAGATCTGTCTGCATCTGCCTTCTGAGTTCTGTGGTTAAAGGTGTGTGCCACCACTGCCTGGCCTCTATGGCTAACTAGTAACTAGCTCTGCACTTTGATTTTCCGTCACGCTTTATTTGTTAGATTACAAACAAAATATCGCCACAGCTTTGTGTAAATCTGGGTTTTCTAACCATAAGAGACCCTTCCAGACTTGAAACTGGGGACAGCAATGCCAGGCCCGGGGCAGGATTGAGGACCTTTGCTTGCCAGTGGCTTGCATTGGGCCTAGAAGTCACATTAACAGCAATGCCAGGTCCAGGGCAGGATTGAGGACCTTGCTCACCAGTGACTTGCACTGGGCCTAGAAGTCACTTTTTGCAGATCTTGGCGTCCCTCTCTGAGGCCTCGACTCCTCCTTAGGGAAACTGACAAAACACTTGTTCTTCAGGGTGGAGGAGTATGTTGACCCCTAGTGGCAGGGGTAGATGGAAGGAAGGTTCCTGTAGGGGTGGTGCCAGCCACTGGGGCTTTGGGAGGTCTATGGCCTTAGGAAGGGGGCCCTGGGGCAGACCCCTCTTTTGAGCTTAGAGCTTGAGGAGTGACTTGTCACACCTGAGCTCTAAGCAGGGTGTCATCCCAGAGCAGGGGATGCAGGGACCCTGGCCGCCCTACCCATCTCCGTCCCAGGGATTGGGTAGATGTGGGGTCGGCCAAGCCCTCATCCCCTGGCAAGCCCCTGTACGGCTGGGATTCCCGAGGTGCCCGTCTCCCTCAGACATGAGAGGCCTGGGCCCCTCAAAAAGGGGCACACAAGCCCTCTTCCTACCACCTGACTGCCCTGCCTCTTGACTTTGGGGAGGGTTAAAGCCCTCTTGGGGGCAGGAAGGACAAGGGTCCAACTGAGGAAGGGGAAAGGGCACCTGGGCACGCGTGGTCCCCAGAAAGTGGCCCTCGAGGGAACCCCCCCGCCTGCAGATACCCCTCCCTGTGAAGGATGTAAAAAAACCTTGTTTTGCCTTTTTTTCTCCCTCCCCCTCTGCCCACCCCATGGCCCCCCCAGACTGCCTGCGCGTCGGCTGCGCACCTAGTAAGTGGCTTCCCTCTTCTTCTGCAGAGACCCAAGGGGTCTGGGACACTGGGCATTGGGATTTAGGGAGAAAGGGATGGTGGGGTATAGTTTCATTACTGGTTTGTGAGGCCAGGTGTGTGGAGAGGGGAGCAGGCATGGGGTTGGGAAGGGGAATTATGGAGGGCAGGATGGATACAACGAAGCAGAATCAGGGAGAGGTAGTTGGTGAGGATGCTTATGGATTTTGGGAAAGGGAGGGCCAGGACATCTTGTCTCCCAAGTCAGCAGTAGGAGGCAGAAATCTGGAGCTGGGTGGCATCTGCTGCAAGATTACACAAAGCCTGGAGACATAATGATGCTTCTCCATCAGTGGCCACAAGGGGGCAGGCGAGGTACATGGGAAAGATGATTTGGGCAAGGGGCGGGGCATGCCAGGAGCCTCAAAGCCTAGTCTTTATGCAGAGTTCCTGCCAAACTCAAGAGTTGCCGGTGAGGGCTGTGAGCAGAGAATCAGAAAGTCAGCGGATGTAGATAGGTCTAGGTCTCTCTGCCCCCGGTCTAGGTGCTCAGTCTCAGAGAGTCTCTGCACACTGTGCCTTGCAGTCAGATCATGGAAGGCGCAAGTAGAGAGTTCATGTGCTCAGTGCCCCTTGTTTTATGTGGTTGTGGCACAGTGTGCACACACCTGAGGCCTTTTAATGCCAGCACCCTGAGCCCCAGGCAGACTGAGCCCTAGGGACCCAGGGGTAGCTCGGAGGTGCTACAAAATCCAGCAGCATCTGAGAGATGTGTTCAACCTCACTGTCAATACATGGTCAGTTTCCAAGGACCAGAACCTGGCTGTGGCTTTGCAGGCTCTCTGAGTGCTAAGTAGGGGATAGCAGTTCCAGGGCGCGGAGTTAAACAGGAGCATGCAGCAAAGTGACAGTGGGGCCGAGCTGGCTTGTGTATGTAGAGGGTGAGGTGTGGGCGCCCTTCCTTTGAGTGTTAGGGCTGAGAATCCAGCTGCTAGAGTTACGCACTGTAGGTCCTCAGGATACCAGGGGAAGGCGTGTCTGTGGTCAGGGCCACCATTGGTGTCATAGTCTACACAACTGGCATCCTTTGCAGTTGCACAAAATGACGGGACTGGGTTTGTGACCCCAGGTCGATAAGATTTCCCTGCATGCACTCCAGGTGTGAGGGGAGGGGCATACACACTGACGTGAGCTGGAAGTGGAGTGTGCACATGTGCAGGTGGGCTCCTTGTGCCTGGGGCGATGACTGAAGCTGTCTGTGACCATGTGTCAGCCACGCTCACTCCCCCCTTGGTGCTGCAGGTAAAGGCCCCGAGACACTCTTTGCGGGGCACAAGCTGAACGACAATGAGTGGCACACGGTGAGGGTGGTGCGGCGTGGCAAGAGCCTGCAGCTGTCTGTGGACAACGTGACTGTGGAGGGTAGGTGCCTGGACCCAGGGTGGCACACTTGTTTCTAGTGACCTGTGCTTGGTTTTTAACCTCTGGTTGGGTTGTTACTCCTAGGGAAGTAATTGTTATGGGTCTGGACCCCAGGGACCATTTCAGCTTCCTACATGCAGCCTCTTTGGGGAAGTTTATTGGCCTTCCACTGACTCCTGCAGCTTCTCCCAGCGTGGTGGGATGTTAGCACTGGTCCTGGACATCTACTGATGTTGCTTGCTGTGATTCTGTGTCAAGGAGATGATGCTTCTGGGAACACAAGGCCCAATCCCAGAGGTGACCCCTTGTTTGTGCACTAAGTTTCTCTCCCTCATATTGGTCTTCTGTCCTGAACAGGACAGATGGCAGGAGCCCACACTCGGCTGGAGTTCCACAACATTGAGACGGGCATCATGACAGAGCGGCGGTTCATCTCTGTGGTGCCCTCCAACTTCATCGGGCACCTGAGTGGGCTGGTGTTCAATGGTCAGCCCTACATGGACCAATGCAAAGACGGGGACATCACCTATTGTGAGCTTAATGCTCGTTTTGGTCTGCGTGCCATTGTGGCTGATCCTGTCACCTTCAAGAGTCGTAGCAGCTACCTGGCTTTGGCTACGCTGCAGGCTTACGCCTCCATGCACCTCTTCTTCCAGTTCAAGACCACAGCCCCCGATGGGCTTCTGCTGTTCAACTCAGGCAACGGCAATGACTTCATTGTCATCGAGCTGGTCAAGGGGTGAGGGGCTGGGCGTTGTGGTGATTTCCCCTTGCTAGCTCAGATACAGCTCCCCTGACCATTTGGAATCTTCAAGGCACCTAGATCTCAGGGCAAGATTCACATCCCTAGTCATCAGCCAGGAGGGCTCTTCCTCAGCCAAGATGAAGAAACTGAACCCTGATGCCAGGCTGCTAGCTCCTCAGATGCTTGCCAGGGTTCCCAGTACATCCCTTCTCTGTCCACTGCCTTCTCTGTGGCAGAAGTGAGCCCAGTCCTTCTCTTGCCCTGAAAGACTGTACCCCCCCAAGCAGCTCAGACTCTGCTTCGGGGGTGATCCCTACTGTATCACTCAAACTCCCCCTTCTGTTTGGTCCTCTTGGATCCCAAGAGCAAGTGCTTCTGTGACCCCCCAGCCCCCGCACTCAACCTCCCAGGGACAAGACTTCATGGCACAGCCTTTAATGCAACTATTTATGTTCCTTCCTGTGGCATCTGTTCCTCCACTTCTCCTTGCCAGGCTCCTAGCTCCCCTGCCAGCAGTAGCTCATTCTTTTTGACATCTCAGCGTTCCCCACCTGATGTAGTGTTTCCTCCTTGTTGTGAGGCAGGTACATCCACTACGTGTTTGACCTGGGGAATGGCCCGTCCTTGATGAAGGGAAACTCAGACAAACCGGTCAATGACAACCAGTGGCACAATGTGGTGGTGTCCAGGGACCCAGGCAACGTGCACACGCTGAAGATTGACTCTCGCACTGTCACGCAGCATTCCAATGGTGCCCGAAATCTGGATCTTAAAGGTGGGGCTGGAGCCTCTGGAGAAGGCCAGCCTTAGCCCAGTTCCCCTTCTCCAGCAAGATCACCCCCCCCCGCAAGGGGTCGAGGCTGCTTCTCTTTCCTCTCCCCCAACCCTCTTTCCTGTTCTCCACTGTGTCTGACTGATGTTTCTCACCTGGGTCTTACTGGGCTCTGTGCAGCTTTCTCAGCTGGAGCACTGGCAGGCTGTTTCTCACCGGGGTCCCACCTTCTCCAATGACTCTACGGTAGTCATTGAAGTAGCCATTGCCAGCTGTCAGAGTAGGAGGCTGAGAGGAGGAGGAGGAGGAGAGGAGGAGAAGGGGGAAGGGGAGACGGTGGACTGGGCAATGGAACAGGAGACATGAGGCCTGCAGCAGTTCCAGAGCCAGCTGGGATCCATGCTGCCTTCTTACACATGCCTACAGCATCCCTTAGCCCCGCAGGGTCCCGTGTGTGTCCACGTAACCTGGACTGTCAAACCTTGGGGAAGATCTTCAGAGACCAATGAATTTGCCTCCTGAATCCCCAGACCCACTAGCTTGCACGATAGTGCTGCAAATTCTCCTTGCTCCCAGGAGAGGGCGATGTGGTACAGAGAATCGGAAGTGGCAGTTGACCCAGGGATGAGTCTTCAGATAGGATTCCCAGGGCTGCTGAACCCAAGCTAGACATTGGTCAGGACTTCCCTTAGAGTCCATGTGGGACGTTAGGCATCCCTGGGGAAGACTTCTTCCTAGAGCCCAGTCGTCAGGAGGATTTCGGAGGGGAGAAGGCCGCTGAGTGGGGAAAGGCTGCAGTTCTGGGAAACAGTCTTTGGGATGGGGGAGCGGGGGTGGAAGGGATGTAGGGCTGCTTATCCATGAAAGGCCCTGATTACAGGCCGGAACTGGAATCCAACGTGTGGGAGAAAGCATGGAGTGGGTCCCTCCAGCTGCCCCCACCCCCACTACCGCAGGCATCTGGGCTCCCGAGGGAGGGGAGCAGACAGATGGCAAAGGGAAGGGAAAGGTGGAGAGTCTGCAGGTCGTTGTATCTGTTAGGGATCCTGGGAGCCTTCCAGATGTCTGGGAGGACCCCATGGTGGGATATCAGCATCCTGGGAGGGGAATAAGGTCCAGGATAGCAGGGTGTTGACAGCACTCCCTTTGCAGGGGAGTTGTACATCGGTGGCCTGAGCAAGAATATGTTCAGCAACCTGCCCAAGCTGGTGGCCTCTCGGGATGGCTTTCAGGGCTGCCTGGCCTCTGTGGACCTCAACGGGCGCCTCCCAGACCTCATTGCTGATGCCCTGCACCGCATCGGGCAGGTGGAGAGAGGCTGTGATGGTGAGTATGTGCAGAGTGGTGGAGCCCCGAGGATTGCAGAAGCCTGTCCCAAGAACTCTGGGACAAAGAGGACAGGCAAGGGACAAGTCACACACTCTCCCTGTTGTCTCCAGCCCTGGCCTCTAGTCCCAAACCTAGCAGTCTTTGAATGTCCCCATTCCTATCCCGTCCCAGCACCGTGTTCAATATCTGGCTATTCTAGTTTGGTGGACCAAGGACAGAGACTCTCTGCCTGGCTGTGGAACTTCTGCAGCCCCTGGGGATGTTGGCTGAGCCCAGGGCATTTCTCCTTCGTGCTCCTTCCCAGGCCCCAGCACCACCTGCACCGAAGAGTCTTGTGCCAACCAGGGCGTCTGTCTGCAGCAGTGGGATGGCTTTACCTGTGACTGTACCATGACTTCTTATGGAGGCCCTGTCTGCAATGACCGTAAGTGCCTGCAGGGCTGGGCCCTGGGAATTCCCATCCCTGTCCCCAGCCACAGGACCTGCCTGGGAGGGAGGAAAGACAGATTTTGATTCCTTCTGCTCCATTCCACAGAGCCTGCAGGGGCTTGCTAGTGGTTGCTGTGCCTGACTGCTGCCTGAGTCTCTAGAGCCATCTATTGACAGGTGGTCTGTCCTGATTCTGAGATGGCAGATCATTGGATTTCCTTAGACATAGGCCCTCTGTTCTCTCTTTCTCTCCCTAACTCAAGAATCCCAGCTGCAGGTTGTCCCTTTGAGCCACAAGGTCAGTCCCTAGTGTCCTTCCTTGCTAGCTTGCATATTGTTGAGACCCCTCCCCAGAGATAACAGCTTTGGCAGCATTTTCTAGTCCCCAGTGGTTGGTAGCCATCAGCTGGTTACAGCTTGGCAGAGGGAGGACAGCTGGGCCAGACATGGGGGTATAGTGGGGGGTGCGGAGGCTTTGACCTTTCTGATGACTGGGGATGGGATGGGCAGCAAAGCAAAGTGACATCAGAAGAGACCCCCCCATGCACACATGAGAGGATAAAGCTTCCCTGCTCTTCAAACACAAAGTGCAAGTGAGCCAACCCAGGGCCTGGAAATGCCTGGAGGTAGTTACGGCAGTCCTAGGTGAGACCTGCTGCCTGTCCCCTCACCTCTCCTCTGGACCTGCGTCATCTGATGGGAGCCCTGAGTCATTCCAGGGATGAGGCTCTTGGGTGGCCATGGGCTTGTCCTTTGACAAAATGTCCATCTCCCCCCCCGCATTTACTGATTCTCAGGTGTGGTCAGCCATCCCAGCTCTGTCCCCAGATGTGGTCAGCCATCCCAGCTTTGTCCTCCAGGCGGTTCATCTGACCTGCTGTGCTCTGTGCCTCCCTAAACCTCCCAGCCAGCTCAGGACCACCTCAGCCCTGCTGTGTGTTCTGCTTGGCCTTAGTCGGCATAGACCTGCTCACTGTAATCCTCCCCACTGAAAGTCCTGTGCCACCTGCAAAGGCAAAACCATCCCATTTGATACTACACCAAGCCTCCAGTCCCGGGGGGGCGGGGTCAGGGGTTAAGCTTCACTAGAACCTGTGATCCCTTGACTATGATGGTTACTCTTGCTGCACACGGGATTCTGGGAATGGTGGTGATGCCCATGTTGGTTTTTCTTGCTTAGGATATAGGCAATCTGCTCTAAGTATGACTGTTCACGTTCACTATTGTGCTTCAGGAAGGGGCTGAGAGCTGGAGGCAGGATGTGTGTCTAGAGAATTGATTCATCTTTGGGCAGGGGTGGGAGGAGAAAGTTCTCTAAGTTTTAGGCTGGTGGTCCCGGCCTCAGCCTGGGAAGTGCCATCATTCCAAGCACCCGGCTGTGTCTGGTGGCACAGTCTATGCAAAGCTGTGGAGCTAAAGAAAAGGTGGGTGAAGTCTGGAGCCCCCAAAGGGCTTAGTGTTGTTCTGAAGGAGCCAGTGCTAGCTGGAGCTCCTCTGAGGTCTCCCCTACTGTAACGGGGAGCAAGAAACTGGGTGGGGTGTCAGTCATGCCCCCTTTCCTCCGGGGCCTCTCCTCTGGGGTTTCGTGCCAGGTCCATGTCCGCCCATTGGGGAGCCTGTACAGCTGCACACTATCACACAGAAACGAGTAAAGAGACTGACCGTGTGTGAAGAGAATTGGGAAGGGTGGGCAAGGTAGCAGGGCAGAACTGGACCTCTGAGGGTGTTTGGAGCTGTCTCAATAGAGGGAGACTAGGAGGAAGAGAGGCCTGCATGACCTTCAGGACAGCCTCTTCCCGCCTTTTACCTTGGTTCCTCCATCTGTATCATGAGGGGTTTGTGGGGTTTGGGGAAGCTCTCAAGAGTCAGCTGTGTCAGAGCAGCAGAAGAAAGATCAATTGGAGAAGCAAGTAGAGAGAGTGGAACCGGGACTGTCGGATGGGAGGAAGGAGGGGATGTGCACACCAGAGCCCTGGGCTCCTGCTGTCGGAGGCAGCCTCCTGCCTTTCCCAGGCTGTCTCACCACGGCTGCTTCTCCATCTCTCCTCATCTCTGCAACCTCTATTGATCTCTTGCACACCTCTGTCTCTCTCTTCTCTTTTCCCCTCTGTGTCTCTGTCTCCCCCACACCCCAGTATCACTCTCTCCAGTTCCCACTCACCAATATTGATCGGCCTCTAGGCGGTTTCCCTTCCTCTCCTCTGGCCACCACCACCAGCTCCTCCCTCTCTCCCTCTGGGGCCATAAATTTTCTGCCTGCTTGGAGCTGTGTCAGTCCGTACTCCAGAGCCAGGGGCTCAAGGATGGGAGAGAGTGGGCAGATGGACAGGACCTTGAAGACCCCACCCCACTCTCTCTCCTCCCTTGTGTGGCTAAGCCATCATTTGAAAACTCCTCTTGGGTACCCCAAGAGCTGGTCTCCACTTTTGAAGGGCGTGGTGTGTTTGGGTCGCTGCCCCCATCTAATAAACTGGGGCGAATGGCTGCAG
>LOJH01013681.1:0-18276 GCA_001685095.1 Ellobius talpinus
CATCTGATTGGTCTAATAAAGAGCTGAACAGCCAATAGCTAGGCAGGAGAGAGATAGGTGGGGCTGGCAGGCAGAGATTATAAATAGGAGAAATCCAGGCTGGAGAATAGGGGTAGGATCAAGAAAAGGGTGAGAGAAGGACACCAGAGACTAGCCATCCAACCACACAGCCAGCCACATTATAGGAAGAAAAGAAAGATATTAGAATAAAGAAAGGTAAAAACCCCAGAGGCAAAGTGTAGTTAAAGAGAAACAGGATAATTTAAGTTAGAAAAGCTGGCTAGACACAAGCCAAGCTATGGCTGGGCATTCATAAGTAAGAATAAGTCTCTGTGTACTTATTTGGGAGGTGGGTGGTGGGCTCCCAAAGAGTTAAAAAAAAAAAAACAACTAACTACAGAATTCTGCTGATGAGGAACACTTACCACCCAACCACTTCCACACCAATGATTTATTGCCACAATTGCTATGTGCACAAGGACTAGCCAGCAGACCGTCATTGGACCAACAGTTCCCGAAGCACTGCCATGTGTTTTAGGATAGAAAGCAACAGCAAAAACAAGTTCTAAATTGATCTTGAGATGACCCTGCCCATTACATACCCCTACAGGAGTAGAGGCCAAAATAAAGCAGACATGGAGCTGGAGAAATGGCTCAGAGGTTAAGAGCACTTAGTGTTCTTGAAAAGAACCCAGGCTTAGCTCCAAGCACCCACATGGCGGTTTACAGCCATCTATAAAACCCAACACCCTCTTTTGACCCTTATGAGCTCCTGTATGCATGCATGCATGCAGTGAACATAAACACACCTGGCCACATGCATTATATATATTTATATATGTAATATATAACATATTTATATTTATGTTATAGTAATAAATATAAAAACTATATTTATATATAAGTAATATATTTTATTTATATTTTATATTTATATATGAATATTTTGTTTTTCTATTTTATAATAATTTTTATATATGTTTATAGATATAAATAAAATGTTGGGAAATACTATTTTATGGTGTGAGACTTTTGTTTATGTTTGTTTAACTGTGAAGCTGTGGTTCTTTGCTTGTCTAAAACACCTGATGGTCCTAAAAAGCTGAATGGCCAATAACATGGCAGGAGCAAGGACAGGTGAGGCTGGCAGGCAGAGAGCATTAACAGAAGAAGACCGAGCAAGAGAGGGAGCAATGAGAGCCCAAGGAAGGATGTCAGCGGCCAGTTGCCCAGCCATCCAGTCAGCAGTGGAGCAAGAGTTAAAGGAAGAGATACAGAAGTAAGAAAGGAAAAAGCCCAGAGGCAAAAAGTAGTCAGGATAATTTAAGTTAGAAAAGCTGGCAAGAAACAAGCCAAGCTAAGGCTGGACATTCATAACAAAGAATAAGCTTCCATGTGTGATGCGCCCCCACAAGAGTCCAGAAAGTCAGAGTAAAAATCACTACAAACACACACACACACATATATGTATATTGTATGTGTATATACATATATATGTATTTTATATATATAAAAGTTTTATATATATATATAACTTTTGTTCTGTTTTTTTAATTTAAAGACAGGGGCTTACTGTGTAGCCTGGTTAACCTGGACCTCGCTATGTAGACTAGGCTGGTTTTGAACTCACAGAGAGCTGCCTACCTCTGTCTTTCAAGTGCTGGGCTTAAGGCCTGGATTAATTAAAACAACTTTTTTAATGAAAATGGAAAAGTAGGACAAATAATACCCATACCAAAATCTGCGTCATGCCTGCTAAGACTTCAGGGAGCAGGGAGACAACTGAACTGAGTAAATCCTAATAACGCCCTGCAATTATCTGAATGCAGAACTTTCCATTCTACCCAAGAGTGACTGACTCTCCTCAGGCTACCCACCCCTCTTTCCTGGCTGAGGAGAAGCGCCTCACCCTGAGACTTTGGTGCTGTGGCGTCTGTGCTGGAGAGGAGAGGTAGCTGAGCTGTGGCGCTCTTATCTACTTCTTTCACGCTTCTTTTTCCAGTCATGTGATCTGTAAGGAAAGATGGTTTAAAAAATAAAGTGAGAGGCTGCACCACGCACAGTGCAGGTTAGCGGTCCCTGGCCCCAGAGAGCACAGCAGCCTATACCTTCTATCAGGGCTGCTATCTGCTGGCTCTTCTGCGAAGGCAGGTCGCGCACAGTGTCGAGGGCAGTTAGTCCACGGCTGTCCTTTATATTAACGTCAATTCCTGGGAGGACAGCAGGTGGACCAGGGAAGTGAGCATTTCAGGCAGGACCAAGGACTCCCACAGCTCTCAAGCAGCTCGACCGACATTCTTCACCCACAGCCATCAACAGTCCAGTGTTCCAGGACCAAGTCACACAGCTCTAACCACACACAGACGCTGGGCTCAAAGACCGCCCGGCACATGGGATCAGTGCTGCCAACCTCACCTGCAGCCAGCAGAATTTGCACCACATCGGTCTTGCCAAACAAAGCAGCCTCATGCAAAGCGCTGCCCATCTCCGTCTGGAAGGCAAACAAGAGCGCAGCAGCACATCATGAGAACAGTTGGTGTGTCACGTGACAAACGGGACACCGATAAGGAGGGGTGGCAACCAAGCTACACAGAGCCCTCTGGGGCTTCAGCTTTCCAACATTTCTTGTATGGGTTCTAAAAAATCTGCACAGCAAGACCACTTGGGTGCCATCTCAGGCCATGTGCATGAGTCCCCACTGCTTGTAGGGATGCTGACTCCTAAAACTTGACCGAGCTCCACTTTTCTGAGAAGAGGGAATAAAAGCACCTCATGGCCCACAGGGAGAGTCAACACCAAGCTGACTGAGAGAAGCTTGCCATCACAGAGGAGTGCCAAGTCATGTTGGCAGTTGAAGCTTTGGCAGTGCAAAAAAGGTGGCGGGGGTGGGAGGTGGGGGCCATGTATGGGAAGGCAATGAACCTTCTGGTTTGAGATGGCCCACAAGCACTTCTTTTCAGGGGTTCAAGACTGTATCTCACACCCTGAAAAGAAACGAGCAAAACCACTAGACTCACTCCACAAAGCTTATTTGCCTCTAAGATGTCACAGCAGAATAGTGACAAACGGAAGCACATGAGTGTGATGTGAAACGTGCTGAGCACACACACAGCCCGGCGGCATTGTCCCTGTGCCAGGAGAGGTGCCCGCCTTGCTACCTGGTAGTTGCTATCCATGCCGGCATCCAGCAGGACCTGCACCACGGCCTTGTGGCCATTCCTCGCGGCCAAGTGTAAGGGGGTGTGCTTCCTAGTGCTGCAGCTCAGGAGGTTGGGGTGCGCGCTCAGCAGCATCTTCACCACCTCCAGCCGCCCGTAGAGCGCTGCCAAGTCCAGAGGTGTTTCGAACTTGTTGTTGCGCATGGTGGGGTCTGTGAGCTCCTCCAACAGAGCCTTCACGACCTCCGTGTGGCCGTACTGTGCTGCACAGTGCAGGGCAGTCTCGTTGTCGTTGTTCTGAGGGTTAGCAAGCACAGCATATCAGAAAGGGGTGGGGTAGGGGACCAACATCTGCCTGTATAATCACCCATAAAAACCACTGAAATTTAAATGAGAAAATAGCAGTGATACTTGGAAACTTACAGGAGTAAGAATCCAGTCATCGCCCCCAACAATCAAGCCTGATTGCTACCATAGGCCACATCTGCCCTCAGTCCCTGCAGGAGGGGAGCATTCCCTGAACATTTGCAGTCTCTGTGTGCCATTAAGGGCCCATCTCCATACTGAATGCGAGGGAACAAGAGAATTTGGCAGGCGTTTGGTCGACGGCCTGGCACACATGTACCACTGCCACTGTTTCATTTAAACTTCAACTGGTTTTACAAGCATTTCTTTGATCGACCCTGTGGTTCCGATTCTGGGTTTATCCACCATCCACAGCCTTCCACAGTTTTTTAAAAGGAGGTTGTCATCTGTAGTCTGGCATGCAAATCAATCAGCCAGCAGAGAGAGTAACAGAGCAGAGCACCGCAAACCACTCTCAAGATAGCAGTGGGCAGCCATTTCTAAGGAAGGCATAGGCTCAGGCCTGAGAGAAATCGAGACCCTATCCTGCCCTCATGACGGCTGCAGACGGGCACATGGGGCAATTCCCGAGGCTTCTGCTGCATGAGACAGTGAGCACGTTGGAGAAGCCTTCTCACGCAGGAAAGGGACAGGCCCTAGATGCTTGGTGTTAGGGGAGCAGAATATTCCACTGCAACACTGCCCTCCATGCAACTCACAGTCTGAAGGCCTCTGATGCCAATCTCATCTCAAGGACAGAGGCTGGGGTAAAAGTGGGGAACGCTGTGTTTTCCCAGCTGTCAAAAGTAAGATGTGAGCCATGTCGATTAAGTCCTTCACGAGACGGATGACATATGACATGTACTAGAGGAGAAAGGCTCTCACACGTCTCAGAGTCCTCAGTTTACCCAGGCAGCTTCTGCTACTTTGGGGAAGACAGAGCTTGAGAGGGCCTGACCTGAGTCAGTAGTGTGCACCTTTCAGCCGCCAGAAGTTAACAATCAACTACGTCTACGGTTGTTTCAATTCTGTTAGTGACGTTAAAAGGAACAGATGAAGAGTTACCCAAACATGCATCAATTCCATCTGCTTTTGACTGCATCAGGGTTGTTTTTGTTTTTTTCTTTTGTTATTGTTGTTGTTTTCCGGTTGTGGTTTTCTTGGTTTTTTTTTTTTTTTCGTTCCCGGGCTGCTGAGACCAAGGCCCCAAGCAGCCAGAGTGACAGCAAAGAAATGTTTTAAACAAAAACAAGGACAGAAAAAGTGGCAGCAGGGGCAGAGATAAAAACAAGGAAATAAGATGCAGAGGGCAGTGCCGGAGGGGACAGCACAGCCCGGAAAAAGCAGCCACAGGACATGGCTTTCATTGGCCACTGGGCATGCCCACCTCCTACCAAGCTAGGGCCCAAGGTCCCCCAGCAAACTGAGGGCTGTCACTTTGCTTCCTGGTGACAAAACACAGCTACTTCAACAGAGCTCATGGGAGCTTTCTGGAATGTGCCACCCAAAGAAGTTTAAGAAAAGCCTCTACCTCAACTTTTGCATGCCAATCAGGGCCAAAAAGTCAGCTTATTCTCAATAAAACTGCACCAGTAAAACTTAATGACTCTGAGACAAATCATATGGTCATGGTACCTCCTAACATCCAGGATTACATGTCCTAGACTTTGTAAAACATGTGACTTAGAGACTGAAAAATTGTAAAACTTTAAAGACAAAACTATCCAGCAAGGGAGGAAGGGAAAAAGGAGGGAGAGAGGGGGA
The DNA here is from genome assembly GCA_001685095.1 of Ellobius talpinus. Classification (NCBI taxonomy): domain Eukaryota; kingdom Metazoa; phylum Chordata; class Mammalia; order Rodentia; family Cricetidae; genus Ellobius; species Ellobius talpinus. The sequence goes on from LOJH01013681.1 coordinate 5,268, forward strand.
GGGAGGAGGGGGGACAGAGATAATGACATGCTGGAAATGTGGCTCAGTGGTAGAACAAGTGCTTAGCGCTCACAGGGCCCTGAGTTTAGTCCCTAATGTATCCTACCAAAATGGCAAACACAGCAAGTGCTTTTTAGGTTTTCTCTGGCCTTTTTGTTGGTTTTTGCTAGAAAGATGACAGCTGTCCCAAAGTTGCCCTGGTAAGGCACAATCGTGGTCAGCCCTGGCACATTGCCTGCCTGGTGCTAAACACCACCTAACCACACCTCACTGGCACAGTGTGGAAGCATCTGAGAGTGTATTGGCTTTGCCAGATATGGGCTGGTAGTTAGCTTCCTTGAGTTTGTCTGTGGTGACCACATCACCATGGCTGAGCACTGGCCACCACCACATGCTCTCCTGGTTTCTACTTGGAGCCAAGGGCTGTCAGGTTAAGGAGTTGTCTGATTCATGGACCCTCAAGAGGGGCAGGGATCCCTTGGAGAGCACAGATTCAGGTCGCAGTCATGGGGCGTACTTCCCTTTCACCTCTTCTGAACAACACTACACTCACCACCTTACTCTGAACTGGGGGAGGGTTGCACGGCCCAAGCTAGCCTTGAACTTGATGCTAAACCCTTTCACTCACCCTCCAGCCCCACTCATCTTGAGATTAAGTTTTCCCTGCTACAGTCAATAGGTCTAAGAAAACAGGGGTCTACTCTTCTCTGCAGATTCCACTGAACTTCAGATCCCATGTATAACTCACAAATAGACACATTCATATGTGTGCAGAGAAAATCATGCAGAAGGAGTTCCATGGGGAGTATTCCATCACAGTCAGGCTCACGTGTTCCCGTGGACAGAGGCCTGTGGTAAGGAGCCAGAGCTGTAGCCGTCTGCAACTGTGCTGCCGGTTCTAGAGATGTGACCAGGAAGAAAGGCAAAGCCATGCGTACAAAATTAACAAGGCGGGAAAGAAAGAGAAGATTGACCCCACGATGGCAAAGAAGAGTTCAGCTCCCTCCTGTAGTGCAGAACTTGGACCAAAGTGGACAGCAGAAAGACATGCCAGCCGGCTGAGAAACCGCAACCAGCAGCCCAGGCACATGTGCCCGGGCAGCAGGTTACTAGAAAAACATGGAAAGAAAACGGAAGATCGTCTGTTCAGGTAACAGAGCGAGGATCCCTCCAGGTAGGAAATTGGCTCAGAAACACATCTCAAAAAAGACTCATCTGGGAACTACATAGAGTTTAAAAATAACCAGGAAATGGCCCAACTTCAGAGTTGGCAAAGAAAGTTGTCAGAGTAGAAGGACACATAAAACTGTTCTTTAAAATTCTGCTGGTATGGTAGGACACACCTATAATCCCAGCACTCGGGAGACTGAGGCAGGAGGATGGAAGACTGTGAGTTCAAGGCCAGACTGGACCTCACAGCCAGAACTTGTCTCAAAACCAGGGCTAAGTGGTTGCCTAGCAGATTCAAGACCCTCCTGAGTTGTACCTTCAAGCCCACTCCCTTGAGGCATGAAACCACCTGCAAACACCACTGTCGTTAGGGAGACAGAGAAGGGCATCACTTCTGTGGATCCCTGTCCCACACAAGGATCCTGAACCTAACCCACAGTAACAGCTTCATCATGGCTGGCTGGAGGGGAGAGAAAGGGAGGTGGAAAGGAGGGAGGGAAGGGAAGGGGAAGGGACGAGGTAAGGAGAAAGGACTAAGTGGCATCATGAGGACAGGTGTCCATGTGAACATGGACAGAGTATTAGGAGAGTGAATTTTCTGAACTTAGTGACTGCATCAGGGTCTCCTTACTGTCTCCAGACAATGTCCCATCACGCTCTCTGGCTGGCCTATCACTCACTAGGGAGCCCGGGCTAGGCTCACCCAGGCTAGCCTCAGACTTTCAGTAACTCTTCTGCTTCAGCCCAAGTGCCAGAATACAGGTGTGCCCCCACCTTATTTGGTTTTATAAACTTAATGCCTTTGCTCTCAGATCTTGGGTGAAAATCCAATTAATACTAAACTTAAGGCTTTGGAGTCACGACATGAATAACTCAGTCTCAAACACATCACTCGATATGGCCACAGCTGCATAGGGAGACAGAAAGGCAAAGGGTGGAATGTCACTGCCCTGCACAAGAAGTGCTCACCACAGCAGAGCCCTGGGCATAGGAACCCTCCTAAGCTAAAAGCCCTTCAAATGGAAGGTTCTCCAACAGCTTCTGATGCAGTCAAGTTAGGTCCAGTTCAAGGCCCTTCCTGCTCTGGGAAGTGGAAAATCAGAAAAACTGGTCTACCACAAAACGAGTTTGCCTATGCTGCTTGCTTTGTTGACAGCCGGACTAAGAGGAAGCTGTCTTACAAGGGGTGCCTGTTTCCCACAGTTCCGCTGTAGCTACAGCTCGTTTTCATTTTTACTGGCTATGATGACTGTTGAAAGGAAAAGTGTTGAAAGGGAACAGGAGAGCTTGGGAAATCCACATCTGCTCCTGAAATGGTGCCTGAGACTTCTAAGCTTGTACTCGAGCCAGATAGGATTTAGCATTCACATATGCTTTAGTAAAGCAATTTCTAGCCTTGGGTCAGGCTAGCCAACCCCTCTCAAGTCAAGACAAAACCTAGGGGTGTGGGACCTTCTGACGCCAGAAGGGCCGGCCTCCTCAACACAGACAACCCAGCTCAGCCTTTGGTGCTGTGTGCACACTCAAGGGAAGAAAGCACAGAGCAGCGCTTCCAGACACGAACGTTCACTGACTCAAATCTTCTGTTCTGTCCACAAAATCAAAAGCTAGGGAAAGCACTTCCAAGAACCAAAGGCACAGCATTAACTCACGCTTTAGAAGCCAATTCAATCACAGGTGGAAACAGTCACCTCAGATCCCTCCTCGCCAAACCAAAGCTTGAGCACAGTGAGTGATACTTTGCTAACCACTCAGCAGCACTGGAAACAGATCATCTGGTGCCTTTTCAGAACAGCACAGGTAGCCAGGTGTCGTGGTGGGGCACACTTTTAAGCCTAGCATTTGGGAGGTAGAGACAGAAGTATCTCTGTGAGTTCAAGGCCAGCCTGGTCTACAGCTAGAACTACATAGTGAGGCCCCTTTTCCACAAAAAAGCAAAACAAAACAAAACAAAAACCCCCCGCAGATTGCATAGCCATTTCAGAGCATTTCATGTATTGTTAGTCACCAGATACTTTATGAACATGACTCCAAAACAACCCAACAAGGAAAGTAGTAACAACCCACTTTATAAAAGAGTAAACCAAGGCTCAGATAAATCTTGCTGGGGTCAGCAGCAGCCCAGAACTCAGCATGAGGCCTGGGGAGTAAGCCTGGCTAGCAAGTCTCTACTCTAATGCTCTGCTCCCTACCTCAGCCCCAAAGCTGCTCCAATAAGTGTCCCCTATTTGATTCTGAGAACACAGAAAGAATATACCAGAACAGAGTGGATGCACTGACTGCCTCAGATCAAACCATCTGATGAAAGGGACAATGTCCCTGCCTGTCAAGTGCAAACCCTGGAAGCAGAGTATGCTTCCCTTCCCCAGGACAGTTGCATTCTGAGCAAGCACAAAACACCAACCAGGACAATTTAATGTCTAGACCAAACTCCAGACTGCACCCAGAAAGCAGTTTTAGAGCTGGAAGGCAGGTCAGCCGGGGGAGGGCCTGCCACACAGACACAAGGGCACACGCTGAGCTCTCCAGCATCCATGTAAAAAGCAGGGCATGGCAGTATGCATTCCAGCATTGGGAGGTGAATCCTACGAACTCACTGCCAACCAGTCCAGCCAAATTCGCGAACTCCAGGTTCAGTGAGAGACCCTGACTCAAAAATAAGGTAGGGAGTGACTAAGGAAGACACTCAACCCCGTGGCATGCGCATGTGCACATGCGCGCACACACACATACACACACACGGGGGGGTTTAGAGGGGCAAGGGCTGGAGCAGAGACAGAGCAGAGACAGAGAAAAGCATGTGCATGCACACCAGCCCAAAATCCTCTGAGTTAGCATGTGAGGACAAGGACCGTACCCACCACCTACTGAGCTCTGCCGCTTTATGGAGAAGTCTCCCGGCATGAGAGCAGCTGGTCAGGTAGGTTTAGCAAAGCACTGTTGCTCCCAGGCACCAGGCCAGAGCCCATCAGGGTCACGATGACAAAGTAGAAAGGGAAGTGATGCTAGGCAAGGGACTATGAAGACCCACACACAGAGGCACACACCCAGGGAGAGGGCGGCAGCCAGCAACAGCTTCTGAAGGAATAAGTGCGGCACCTATGTCCCCCACACCACCACTGTGGCCACAGAAACCTGAAAGAAAGTCAGATTCTACTTCAAAAGAAACGTGAGAGCAGAAAGAAAGGAGAAAGAAGTCCGCTTCAGTCACCCTCTGTGCTTGTTGCTATCTGCTGCATCTCTTTGCTGAAGCAATGCAGCAGGCTTACGCTGAGGTCCCGGTTCCTATTCCTGCTGCTTCAGATGTTCCCAACCTTTCCTGGATTGGATGGTTTGAAAAATAAAGCCTCGGCCCCTGTGCTCCCTAAACAAGCCAAAAGCAGATGGGCTGAGGCAGGCAGCTGGAGGGTGATGAGGAGCCTGGGCGGCAGGCAGAGGCCCACAGCAGAGGCCCACAGCAGAGGCCCACAGCAGAGGCCCACAGCATGGAGGACGATATGGGTCCTGGCTGTGATGTACACACCTTGGCATTGATATAAGGGTCAAAGGGGCCGTACTTTTTGAGTTCTTTGATCTCAAGAGCATTCTATAAAAAGGAAGGAAAAGACAATGTGACGATAAAATGGACAAAATATATCAGTGTGACACGCAGCTCTGGGGCTCAGGGCTAAACGACCTGGATCTGAGCTCGGGGTACCTGAGGGAGTTAAACGGAGGGCAGCTCCAGGGACCCTCACTCTTACCCACACATCCGATGGAGCCACGTTAATGCTTTAAAACCACTGGCATGGTTCTAACTGCCCAGATCCATTCGGTTCTTCCAGCACCTTAGACAGCCTGCCCAGCCCCCACCTGCAAAGGTCAAGCACCGGGCTGGCATCCCCTACCCTTGCCTACTCCAGGCAGGAGGCAGCTGTGAGCAAGACAAGCTAGCACACTCAAGTGGCTCACAAACCCAAGCAGCTGTGTGTCAAGGCAAAGTGGGTGGAGACAGGATTAGAAATGATTGCTGCAATTGCTGAAGTGAGAAGGACTTCAATGGGTGGGCAGCTTTTCAACATTGAAGAGTATTAGCTACAAGCAAGCTTCTCTCTGCACTTCCTCCAGAGAGGAGAGAAACTATTTCAGTCAGGAGAACCACACTCAGGCTCACAGAGGCAATCAGACCACTGTCGTCCTCATGGCGTACACAGACATCCTCACCAATGGTCTGATGCCTGCTGCTTACCTACTGGGAAGCCCCGCCCATGAGGAGATGGCAGGCTGACAGACCACTGCCAACACCCAGGCTCCACATGGAGCACCTGGAACGGATGGCCTCCCTCCTCAGAATCAAGCCACGCTCTGGCAGCTCTCAGTGGAAAACTGTGTGGGCCTTGCTGATGACTGGACTTGCCAGACGGTGTCCTAAGTTTTGAGGAAGGACCCGGCATCCCACTGAGAAGGAGCAGCACAGTGCGCACTGCAGGAACAGGGATAACACGGACCCTCCCCGAGGGACCTACTCCTGGGACCCAGGAGGTGGGGGTCACAAGAGCCTTGTAATGAAATCTCTCTCCAAGAACAAAGAAGCTGTTCTAAAGAACAAATGCAGGGGCCTTGTAAGGTTCTGCTGATTCTCTTCTCTCTTTCTTCTTTTCAGATTAGGGCCTCATGTTGTAGTCTAGGCTTACCTGGAACTTCTGAACTTTCTGCCTCAGCCTTCTGAGTGTGGGGATGCAGGCTGTACACCAACCACCATAGCTAGCTTGGGTGATTTTTACCTCCCTTCCATCCTTCTTTCCTTCTTCCCGTCCTTCCTTCTTTCCTTACTCGCTGAGGCAAGGTTTCATGTAGCCCAGGCTGTCCTCTAACTATGTAGTCAAGGATGACCTTGAAACCCTTGATCCTTGGGTCTGCACTTCCCAAGGGTTGAGATTACAGGCAGGTGCTACCAAATTCAGCGAGGTAGTTTTCCCTGAACACTGCCTTTCTGTTTTCTAATAGCTGTGGTTTCTCAAAGTATGCTCACTCTTAAAGCAGCCTTGGAGGAGGACACCATGGAAATGATCTTCGTTCCACAGGCTCACCTCTGACCCACATCTACACGGTTTCAAGGTGTGAGCTCATCTTTTCAGCACTAGCACAAACACGCTCGCTTCTACACATTCTGATGTGTGTAAAATGACAGGCTAGCTCACAGGGCACTGACAAATGCCAGGAACATTGTGCTGCATGCCGATGGCACAAGCACAGATTGTAATTATGTAATCCCTCGAGTTTGAAACTAACTCTACATCATTTTGAAAGATTTGCATCAAATTTTATACTGTGAGTCTATCTGTGCAAGTGTGAAACTCTACCAAATTCACATGTGTCAACTGCATATAAAATGCATTCTCCAGGCCTGGTGTGGTGGGGCATGCCTTTGATCCCAGCAGATCTCTACATTTGAGGCCAGCCTGGTCTACAAATCAAGTTCCAGGGCAGCCAGGGATACACAGAGAAACCCTGTCTTGCAAAACAGAAACAAAACAAACAAATCCTCTAGAACACAATCTCCCCACTACTCCTGATGAGGAGGTCATGCCTAGAGAAGGAGGAACTATGTCCTGAGCTATGCATGTCTGGGGACTGAACGAGGCGGAGGACAGTCTCTCTCCTGACCTGTTCATTGACTCTGGTGTGCGAGGGCCCTTGGTGGATGAGCAAGCGCACTATCTGGGCGTCTCCTTTCCAGGCTGCCAAGTGCAGCGGGTAGCAGCCTTTGGAGTCAGCAACATTGGTCAGCGCATCGTTCCTCAGCAGAACCTCAACCACATCCCTAGAAAGCAAAAATCCACCATGAGCTTATGGAACCAGAGGTCTTCCCACGGGTGTCCTGCAGTTCTCTCTGACGTCACCTCCTCCTCTGAGCTCACCTCCAGATCTTCTAAAGCCCACGGCCACTGTTGTGTCACCGCAAGCAATGATTCACCTTCCCTTGGCCTTCCTTGGGTATCTATTTCCCACTACTTTGAAAACATCTGGACTCCTTGTCTAAACTGTGCATCACTCCCCAGTCTGTGGCAGTTAAATAGTGTTCAGCATTTACACAGAAGCAGTCAAACACGGCAAGTGATGTTCCTCACTACCTAGTCCAATGCCTTGGGGATGTGGGACCTGAACGAGGACACAGCAAAGTCCATGTCACAGACATGAGCCAGATACACAGAGCATCATCTCATAGCTTCAAAAAGGTGGCTCTGGCTTTCTTCATGGTGACATTGCTAATTAGGCAGACACAAATGTGTGATTATCTCCAGGCACACAAGGTCAAAGAAAACCCTCCCTGTGACTACACACAGGCCCTGGAGAGGAACCTGGCTAGCAAACTGCCACCTCTGAATTGAGAAGTCACATTAATTCAGACTTTCCCAACTACTTGAGAGGGGTCTCAATATATTTCTTTTCTCTTTGTGCATATACCATGTGCCATGGAGCACAGACGGAAGTCAGAGGACAAGTTTCGGAAGTCATTTCTCTACATCTACCATGGGTCCCGGTGATCAAGGTCGGGTCACTGGGCACACAGCAAGTGCTTTACCCTCTGAACCATCTCGCTGGCCCTGGGCTTTCGTTTTAAAGTTGTTTTAGAAAAGAAAGAGTGTCCACATTCGGCTTGAGAAGAGTTCAGTGCTGGAGCAAACCATCAAGTGGCCACACACTGGCCAGGTGGCAGAATCTTCCTTCTCGTATAGAATGGGGGCTGAGCATATGGGTTAGTGGCAAAGCTCGAGGTCGGCACCGAAGATAAGGAAGGGTGGGAATCTCAGTGAGTCCCTGGTCCCTGCCACCAGCACTACACCCACGCAGCTCCTCTTCCTTGGTGGGACTTTGCTCTGACTCTCAACACCATCTTTTCTGTCCCCTTTGTGTCTGCTCTTTCACATCTGGGCAAACCCGCCCCACACCCCATGACTGCACTTGTACTGTGCTGAGATTTTGACATTGGTTCACTGATGACTCCCAGTAGGGAACTCTCAGCTTCCCTGAGTTCATCTTCTCCAGAAAACTTTCCACACACATGCCCCACTCAAGTTCTAATAACTTCCTTAGACTTCCGAGGATTACGTGGGCCATGTACATAGTTTCCCTCTCTACTAGGAATCAGTGTTCACAAGGCTGATCTTACGAGGGAAGAATGGCAGCTATCCAGACAGAAAGTCAGCCTCTCATGCCCCCCATCTACTGTGTTCATCAAGGGATGGGTGCCTGTGGGCCAGGATCTTTATGATCTGACCGCCCTGAGTCTGGTCTTCACAGTCACCACCGTTGTGTGAATACTCCAGACAGGAAGAGATTATTAGGAGAAAAGGTGAAATTCACTTCTTTCTAAAGATCTTTCTGGGGGTGGGGCAGAAAAGGATGCTTATGTCATTCACTGAAGAGGAACTCAGTATCTGCATGGTCTGTGTGGACTCTGCTTCTCTGTCCTCATAGGAGGCAGAGAGACACCTGAGCTGGGCTCCACAGGGTGGGCAGGGGAGGGGCCCTGGTGCTTGCTTACCTGTGGCCATTCAGAGCAGCGTGATGGAGCGGCGTGTAGCCGGTGCTGTCTACACAGTTCACATTTGGCCCCCTCCACATGCTGATAAGGAAAAAGAGAGAGATTTCAAAGTCTGAAGATCCAGTTCCCTAACGATGTAGCAGATCACCAAACCAGAAGCTTCCACGGCTGCTCATGTGCACGGTGGTGCACAGTACCTACAGTGACCTACCGAGCAAGGAGCCTAAGGAGAAGGCTGCAGAGTCAACGCAAGGGCCAGTTCAGCATCCGTTGGCTCACCTGGGTGGCATCACTTACTCGGTTTTGATCTTAGGCCTCTGAGGGTTCCCAACTCAAAGAGATATCACTCAAACAGCACAAAACCAAGCCACCTAGCCAGACATGGCTGCTGAGCATCACCCTGTTCTGGTGAGTGGAGCCAGGAACTACCTCAGTACAGGTCACAGACTAAGACAGCACCCAACAGTGTCAGAAATGCATGAGGGTACTTGAGTTAACACAAACCAGACTGTGTCCCCTTCTTTCAAAGACAGTTGGCTGAGGGGACAGTTGATTCTGAATTCACAGGTTCAACTACAGTGGGCTGAAACAGGCATTAAAAATGTACCTCTACTGAACATACCCAGCCCCCTTTCTTATCATTATAACCCAAACGATACAGTCTAAAACCTGTTTGCATAAGGCTGAAGTGTTGGCTCATGCCTTTGATGCTAGCACTCCAGAGGCAAGTTGCTTTCTGTGAGTTCCAGGACAGCCAGAGCTACACAGTAAACTGTCTCCAAAAAAAAAGCAAAAGAATAACAAAAGCCGTTTGTGCAGCAGTCACGCTGTATTAATTATGAGCAATCAAGAGCACATGCATGTGCATGTGGATAACATCCCGTGGATACACACCATTTTACACGAAGGATTACTGAAGTCAGCCTCCTGTGGATGCTGATAAACCACGACATCTTATCTGTGGATGTCTGTGTATCCACTGACAAAATCTATCGCTGGAAGGTCTCATCTCCACGAGAAACACCGTATGGGAAACAATGTCACCTCCTTCAACTCTCAAAGCCCTAATTCCGACTTGACTCCCATCACCCAGCCCGGGTTAGAGTCTCAAACATCAAGTCCTTGCTTGTTTCTGATTCCGCCAGCAGTGACAGTTGGAAGCACTCCCTCTCTTTTAACTTTTTATGGCTTGAAGCCCAGGGTCTCCTTCAAGCTGCTAGGGAATCATTCTGTCACTGAGCTACATCCCGCCCTTCCCTTTTAAAAGTATTATCAGGGAGAGTTGTTTAATCGAAATGCATTTTTGGCATCTATGAAAATAACCAACTTTCATGTCCAATGACCTAAGCGCAGTGTTGCTTCAGCTTCTGTATTAAGCTGCTCTCATTCTTGGAGTGACCTTATCTGTTGCCACCTGTGAGGGTCTGGCTGGTACACACTGTGCGGTGTGTCTGCTTTGAAACACTATATTGAATTTTCATGTCTATGTTTGTGAGGCCGGCACAAAGGTTCTGCCTTTTAAAGTCACTGTAAGTGAACAGTGTCAGTGCTCAGTTTGGTCAGAAATCAGCTTGGCTGCCGTCCTCTCATACAAAAAATCATTATGCTGATTGTTTTAGATTTGTTTCTTATGTGCATGGGTATTTTGCCTGTGTATGTGTCTAAGCGTCACATGTGTGCCTGGTGCCTGCAGAGGTCAGACGAGCATTAGGTCCCCTGGAGCTGGAGCTATGGGTGGCTGTGAGACACCACGTGTGTGCTGGGAACTGAACACAGGTCCTCTGTGGGAGCAGATGTTCTTAACCACTGAGCATCTCTCCAGTCCTATTCGATTCTTTATTTGGGAACCAGGAATCAGTAGTGAAACCATCTGGACAGTCTTCGAGCCTGCGTGCTAGAAGCTGGATCACTACAGGAACACCTTGCAAACAAGGCTGGAACTACAGCCTAGGCAGAGCAGTCCACCCATCATCCCAGCTACCCTGCGCTGAATAAGGCAGAGAAAAGACCGTAGCAAGTGTCAGAAGTGATCTCAGAAAGGGCTGTAGCAGAGAACTGGTCAGGACAGTTCACTTTAACCCCAGCTTACAGTGTAAAAGACTTTTACATCACATTGGAGGCTGCGGGCAAGTGTGCCACAGCACACCTGCGGAGGTCAGAGAACAACTTCTGGACATTGCTTCTCTCCTTCCTCCTGCTGGCCAAACTCAATCGTGGGCTTGGCAAAACACACTGAACTTGCTGAGCTACTTCACTACAGCACCCCCACCCCCACCCATCACACCCTAAGGTTTAGTGAGCAGACAGGAAAAACATGCAGTCCATGCTGGCCTCAAACTCCTAAGTACTGGGATTTTTGAGAAATTCGTAGAGGGGGGACGCAGAGGGCAACCTCCAATGTTTTCACTGGGCGCTGTCTACCTTCTCCTGACACAAGGTCTCACCAGGATCTGAAGTTCACCAATTGAACAAGATGGGGTGGCCAGCAAGCCCCAGTGGCCCTCCTGTCAATCCTCCCCACCGGGATTGTAAGGGTGTGCCACCACACCTTATTCAATGCTGGGGACTGAGTTCAGATCCTCATGATTGTATGGCCAGGCATTTACTGACCTGAACCCTCAGCCCCTTTATGAGACAGTCTTAAAAAGTATAAAGTTGATGCAGCCAAAAGGAACACAAAAGTACACCATTATGTATGACTTTCCACCTATCTGATCTGGAATGATCATGTGTTCGTGAAAGCAAGCACACCACCGGAACAGGTTGAAGTTAGTTAACTCCATTGGGAACACAATTTGGCAGCATTTATCAAAGCCAAGAATAGTGTTCACTTGGAGCCAGCAGCTTCACTTCCAGGCAACTATCCAAGACAAACATTTGTAGATGTGCACACAGCACATGCTCACACAGGACTACTTCACGGGAAGAGAGAGATTCTAAAAGCACACGCACACCAAGAGACAAGCAGTTAAGACGCTGGTGCACCCACAACATGAAAGACAACACAGCCATTAACAGCAAAAATGGAAAGCTGGGCTTGTGTGTCCTGACGTGGGTGCAGCGTGCTGAAAGCCTGGGAAAGAGCCTCACTGAAATAGAAGTGCCCCATTTTACAAACACACAGGACACAGACGCTGAAAGCAGACAAGTGCTCACTGAGAACTGTTCTTAGTGGTGACCTTGGGGGCACTGCAGAATGGTGCCCAGGCACTTCCATGTTGATGCAGCGTTGTACCATGGCAGTCAGAACATGGGCAGCCATGTGCTCTCACAGCGAGGCCTCTTACATGGAAGAACCAATACAAAGAAACGAAAGCACCACGGTGTTCCTAACAGCGGCTGGGTGTGTGGCGGGCCTCTCCAGGAAGCCTCACATACTGACTCAGAGCCATAGGAAAGAAGTATTAGGGAAGAGCCAACTGAGCAGCTGCAGGAACAAGTGGCAGAGAACACGAGAAACACCTGTAGGTCACGCACCTGAGAAGCAGCTAACACCTGAAACACACACGAACACAACTGACTGCAAGAAAACAAGCCAATGTAAAGATGGGCAAAGGACACAAAAGTACATCTTTATTATTGTGATAGGGCCTCCTGTAGCCCAGAATGGCCTTGAACTCTTGGTCATTCTGCTTCTACCTCCCCAAAGCTGGGATAACAGGCCAAGACACAGAATCAACAGGAGGGTCCATTGACAAATGATCAGGAAAAGGAAGTGGGATGCTACTCAGCCCTGAAAAGGGAGGAAATCCCGTCATCTGCAACAGAATAAATGAACCTGGAGGACACTATGCTGAATGAAATGGATGAGTACAAATACCACACAGACACATTTAGATACGAATCGGAAGTGGAGCTCAGGAGCTTCTCCTTCCACGACAAGTACAAGTGCGTGTCAAAGACTGCAGCACATGGACACACTCACAGTGTGCTCGCCAATGAAAAGATGAATTAAAGGAAATGAAGAGTGTGGGATCACGCGAGCTGACTCGGGGCAGTCTTTTCACTACAGCGAGCTTGAGGTACATCCCGACATGAAGACATCAGCCACGATGTCTGGACCCCCTCTGCACCTGCCAAACAAGGAGTCACCAGCAATTACATCTCACCTTTCCCAGCCATTTTTAATACCAAACTTGTCTAATTGTGTTTGATAAAAAAAAAAGGACGGAAAGGAAATGACCAGGGAGAGCTAGGAGAGGTAGTGCTCGTACAAGGGAGACTAGTAGAAAACAGCACCATTAAGAGTCCAAGAGCAGGCTGGAGAGATGGCTCAGAGGTTAAGAGCATTGCTTGCTCTTCCAAAGGTCC
>LOJH01013682.1:2211-18896 GCA_001685095.1 Ellobius talpinus
ACACACAGACAGAATATTGTACACATAATAAATAAATAAATATTTTTTAAAAAACTGGAATACTGGGGGAGGAAAAGGCAGTATGAACATGTGAGCGCATGGCTTGGTGTATACTATAATGTAGAGACTTTTTTAAGGAAATGTATACATCCAGGGACTGAAGAAAGGTCTCAGTTGTAAAGAGCACATGCTGCTCTTCCAGATGACCCAAGTTTGGTTCTAAGCACCTACAACTCCTGGCCCCAGGGAATCCAATACCCTCCCTGGCTTCCTCAGGCACTGCATGCACATAGCATACATTCATACATACACACACACACACAAATCTTTTTTAAATTTAAAATAAGAGTTTATAGCTGGACAGTGGTGGCATACCCCTTTAATCACAGCACTTGGTAGGCGGATCTCTGTGAATTCAAGGCCAGCCTGGTCTACAGAGTGAACTCCAAGACAGCCAAAACTGCAAAGAGAAACCCTTTCTCCATTAAAAAGAGTTTATATACCTAAATTAGTAAATTTTCTAAGTAGACATGTGTGTCTACATTACTGTGACAGATAGTCCTGGTTGTCACCTTGACACTCCTTCGAAGCTGGACACTCAGTTGAAGAATTGCCTCTCTCAGATTGGCTATTGGCATGTCTGTGGGGGGCATTTCTTGATTGCTAACTAATGAAAGAGGCCCCAGGTCATTGTGGGCAGTACCATTCCTAGGCAGGCAAGGCTGGTTTCTATAACAATGACAGCTGAACATGAATGAGCCTGGGATCAAGCCAGTAAGCAGCATTTCTCCATGGCCTTGGTTTAGGTTCCTGCCTCCAGGTTCTTACTTGAGCTTCTGCCTTGACTTTCCTCATGATGGCCAGTCTGTTTGATTATCAATTATCATTACTGAAAACAGAACATTAATATAATTACCTCTATTCATAAAAGGTAACATATTCATGTTGTTCAAAACACTGCTTTGGATTTCATTATTTGAGGTGGCCCCTGTCCCTGAAACAGACCACACTGTTCCCTCTACTCCCCGATGTGTCTCGGGGTTTCTCTCGATGTGACAAAACACTAGGACTGTGACAACTTGGGAAGGAAAGGGTTTATTCCATCTTTACTTCCAGGTAGCAGTCCATCACTGAGGGAAGTTAGAGTAGGAATCACACAGGGCAGGGACCTGGAGGCAGGAGCTGATGCAGAGGCCATGGAGAAGTGCCGCTTACTGGCTTGCTCCCCATGGCTTGCTTAGCCTGCTTTTAGATAGTCCTGAGAAATACCTGCTCAGGGGTGGCACCACTTAGAGTGGGCTAGGCCCTCCCATATCAATCATCAATCAAGAAAATGTATCACAGACTTGTCCTCAGGCCAATCCGGTGGCAATACTCAAGTTCCAAAATGATTCTGTCTTGTGTGAGGTTGACATAAAAATAGCCAGCACAGCATGCTTACCTGAGGAACAGCTCTTCCAGTTGGCTGTGTGGCTTCAGACTGGAGGAGTCCAGGATGCAGGACAAAGGGTAACGTCTCTGCAAAAATACAGTTTCACCTGGATGCACTGGCGAGATGAACTGCACGGATATGGAGAACTTCTCTACCAGCCTCCTGGCAAGGCAAGGGGAAGGACAGGAGTTAGAGGTGTACCTGGTTCTATTGAAACCTACAGAATGCTCAAAGGGGACAGAGAAGAGGGGCTGGGTATAGCCAGGGCCAGGGTGGTGTCCAGTAAGGGATGAGGAGGCACCAATTGATGGGGCACCATGAGTGTGGGTCTCCATGCTGGCTGGACCAACCACCCAAGCAGCCTGCTGGAATGCAGATCCTAACCAGCTACACCGCCTGTCAGCCTGTTAGGAGATCCGCCCTGGGCACACAGGCAGGGAAGGAACAAGGTGAAGAAGGAACTCTTTGCAATTCTATCATGACCCGTTGAGACAAGATAGGAAATGGGAAGACATTTAAGGTCAATCCTGAGAACAAACTGAGTCTCTACACAGTGAACTGTACAGATAGCCAATGATAATACACTGATGGGGGAAGCACCAGGCTGAAGACTAGGGAGAGGGTGTGTGTGTGTGTGTGCTCTCTTAACTAATTCCAAGATCCTAAATGGATGCCTGTAATTGCAGCTAGTATTGAATCATATAACATAATGCCTTTTTCACAACTAAATTCTTGTCACACACCATGGCTGTAACTTATGTACTCTGAAGTGAGACAGGGAACCTCACACCAATTTCTTTTTCCTTTTCCACAGCTTTGCAGATGGAGGATCTGCTCTTCTGTAGATCTTGGCAAACCACAGCAATTTCCCCCTTTTCTTCAATTGCGAATGTTCACCTTTTTTCTTAAATGAAGTGCTTTTCAGCCTTTCGCTGCATATCTGAACTTCCTGCATCACTACTGTGCTTTGGGGTTAACTGAACACAGGCATTGGTCCTGTGGCTGCTGATCTGCTCGGCCAGGTTCCAAGGGAGTAATGGGTGAGTAGAGTATTCAGAGTGGATCCACAGGACAAAGGGATGATCACTGTCCTGGGAAGATGGAGCAACACCACAAGATTGAATCGCAATACTCAGCACGGTGTGCAGTTGAAAGTTTACACACTGTTTGCTTTTGGAATTCTCCACTTAATATTTCCAGACAGTAGTTGACTATGGTTACTAAAAGAATGACAAATGAAACCAGACAAGGGGTAATTTCTCTACATATGCCGTACATAGCATGCCTAGACACAAGAGCATCCCACATGATTGACACTTCCAGCTATGATCCTTTTGGTCAGAGTTAGACGGGAGGAGAGGAAGGGTGGACATTTCCTGTTTGCAGTATAAAGCCATGCTCCTCTCAGAGTTCTGATAATACAGCATACATTCAAAAACAATAAAGAAAGCAAGCAACAGATATCATACTCCCTCCTCTAACTGCAAGGTGGCCCATGGGTTCCCAACCAGATGTGCTGGCTGAGATATCAGAATCCAGAGGAGGAGGAAGTTGGGACTCTATCAGAATCTGGGATATGAGTGGCTGGCCTTGGCAATGGGGCCATGCACCCTTCCACCTGACAGCCATGTGAACCTGACTCACTTTCTGGCCAAGTGACCCAACATAAGACTCTGGTGGCATCACAGGGCTGTCCTGAGGATGAAATGGAGCAATAAGTGGGATAAAGGTGGAAAGATTCGGGCTCTGTAGGCTTTCTAAGAGTCTAATATCTAAAATACAAATAGTAAAATAACTTTGCTTGGTCATGTATCTGTCACAGAATGTTCCATCTATCATAGTTTCTTTTGTTACTTTTATAACTGGGGGGAAATGTGCAAGTTATTTAAAAAATCAGTAATAAGTAGGCTCATCATCTAGCCCTTTCCCCCCAAGCCATCACTCAAAGGGACCTTTGTAATGTGAACTGTAATGTATGTGTATCATTAGAGATTCTGAGACACTGTCACACGTCTAATTAGGGATTTCCTGTGCAGCCTAGAGTGGAGAATAAAGGGCCATGTTGTGGTTTAAATATCTGCCTCTCCATTCCCCTGCCCTCCCCCAGCTCAGCACACACATAAGGTCTTTTAACTTTAAGAAAGAGATAATTTTAGATGTCATCCTGCAAGATTCAAGCCAATTCTTAATGTCTGAGCAGACACTTCTCTCGGGATGATCAGGGTCCTTTCCACCACAGACAGTTGTGGCACTCGCATGACATCTTGTCTGGCAGATGGTGCCTAAGCTCCCACCCTTGGCCTTATCCCTTCCAACCCATATCACCTCGCTGGCCCTCACCACTTCCTCTGGCCCCATTCAGAGACGGAGCAGGTCGGCAGTTTTCTACACCAGTGAGTCATTTTTTAATTTTAATGCATAAGGTTGAACCATCCCACCACGATGATCCTACATCAAAACCACCACCTCAAAGTGGCTGTTGTCAAAGAGGCTCTCTCAAAGCCCCACTGGAGAATGTCATGCGCCCAGAAAATGAGCCATGATTTCAAAGCCACAAACACCTTCTGCTGTAAGCAGCTATACATAGCTCCTTTCTGTGTGGAAATTCCTGACCTTCAGGCCGTGACTTCCACAATCCTGTGTGTGCTCAGGAGAAAGGTCAAAAGGAGCAAAACTATCCTTACTACCGAGATCTAAAAAGCCATTGTTTTCTTTTTGATTTGGGACCAGGAAGGTGGCTCAGTGGTTAAAGGCACTTGTCATTAGACATGAAAACCTGAGTTCAATCCCTGGAAGGAGAGAACCAACTTCTAGAAATATCCTTTGACCTCCACACATGAACTGTGGAACATGTACAACCCACTCCAATAAAATAATGTAGTAAAAGTTTAAAAATCTTTGTATAATGTGTGACATGTGCATTTGTGCACCCATGTGTTCATCTGAAGGGCAGAGGACAACCTTGGGTATTGGTTCTTATTGACTACCTTGTTTGAGACAAAGTCTCTTTCTCTCTCTCTTTTGAGACTGAGTCTCACTATGTGGCTTGCTTGGTCTGGAACTTGCTACATTAACTAGGCAGGCCTGAAATTTACAGAGATGGACTTGCCTCTGCTTCCCTAAAGCTATGCACTACTACATCTATTTTTTTTCTTTTTCCTTTCTTTTTGTGTCCCTGGCACTGTGCACTCCAGGACAGCTGGCCAGCCAGTTTCCAGGGCGTCTCCTGACTCTCTGCCTTCCATGCTTTAAAGATTCCTAGACTCACAATGCTATGGCCTGTTTTCCATGGCTTCTGGAGATATGAACTCAGATCCTCATCCTGATCTAGCAAGTGCTTTTCTCACTGAGCCATCATTTCAGCTGACACAGAGATTTTACAAAAGTTGTAAGAGGCTTCATTCCAAGGTCATGTGTCCAGTGAGTTGAGGCCCCTGAAGCCAAATCCACAGCCTGTGTCTGCTCCCAGTGATGCCACCACAGCGTCCCTCCCCTCCTCCCCCCACTGTTTCAGCTCAGTCTCCTGCTCCACCACACCTAGGACATCAGGCAGGCTCTGTACCTGCCCTGTAGGGGTCTGGTGGAAACCTGACAACTTCCTAGCAACCCTGGGTCCCCAGGCATCGTGCAAAAGGAGCTTGGTGTGCCCAACTGGTGGCTGTCCTAGTCATGACATGTTACCAGCCTTTCACAGTGAAGAGGAAACAGAGGGAAAACAAGAACAAAACCTGCAGCTTCACCTGCTTTTAGTCATTGCTCCCTCCGATCTCGGGGGCAGTAGCCTCAGCCAGACAGCAACGGTTCTTTTTATCTTTTCTTTTTCTTAAGATTTATTTATTTATTTATTCTGTATACAGTGTTCTGTCTGCATTTTGCCTGCACACCAGAAGAGGGCATCGGATCTCATTACAGATGGTTGGGAGCCACCATGTGGTTGCTGGGAATTGAACTCAGGATCTCTGGAAGAGCAGTCAGTGCTCTTAACCTGAGTCATCTTTCCAGCCCCAGCAATGGCTCTTTGGGTTGCTTTATGACCTTGGAGGCTGATTTTGATCTCTGACCAGCCGGAATCTTGACCCCACTTGCCTGCCTTTCACATTGGCCTCTCCACCTGCTCTCCAGCCATGCTTGCTCCCAGCAGCCCAGCAGAACTGCCCTTCACAAGGTCATGGTCCCTGCCGTGTTACTACCTGCTGATGCACCTCCCTACCGCCCTGCTCTCTGAGCACTAACTGCCCAGCAGTCACTGGTGCTGGCTCTAGGACCACGTCCTTTTCTGCTTCCTCCTCACAGCCTCAGCTAGGGACCTCCGCCCTTAAGCACGGGGTCTCTGCACTTGCTTCTCACACCATCTCATCCTGTTTCAAGGCTTTCTGTTTGCTGTTGAGCCGGGTCTTGCTTTGTAGCTCTGGCCATATTGCGTAGCTTAGTCTGGCCTTGAACTTTCGGTGACTTTCCTGCTTCTGCCTTCCGACTACTGAGAAAACAGGTATGTGATATTATGTCTGGCTTCTTTCAGGCTTTTTTTTCTTTTCTTTTTCTTTCTTTTTGGCTTTTCGAGACAGGGTTTCTCTGTAGCTTTGGTGCCTACCCTGGAACTAGCTCTTGTAGAACAGGCTGGGCTCGAACTCACAGAGATCAGCCTGCCTCTGCCTCCTGAGTGCTGGAATTAAAGGCATGCACCACCACCGCTTGGCTCTTTCAGGATTTTTTAATCATCTACACATGGTGACTCCTGACGTTGCCTCTTCCAGCCACCTACATGTTCCCCACTACTTCTAAAGCCAGCATCTGCTTACTGGATCTTTCTCCGCATCTTTAAAGATCTCTCCATGCTGAGTGTGATAGTGCATACCTTGTCTTAGGGTTTCTATTGCTGTGAAGAGACACCATAACCATGGCAGCTTTTATAAAGGAAAGCATTTAACTGGGGCTGGCTTACAGTTTCTGAGGCTCAGTCCATTATCACCATGACAAGGAGTATGGTGGCACACAAGCAGGCAGTTACGGTACTAGAGAGGTAACCAGAGCTTTACATCCCAATCCTCAGGCAACAGGCATAGAGAGAGTAACTGGGCTTGCCATGGGCTTGTGAAAGTTTGAAGCCCATGCTCAGTGATACACCTCCTCCATCAAGACCACACCTCCTAACCCTACTCAAACATTCCATCAACTAAAGACTAGACATTCAAACATATGAGCCTATGGGGGCCATTCTCATTCAAACCATCACATGTTGGTGATCCCAAAAGTTGGGAGACAGAGGTAGGTGGATGAAATCTGAGGTCAGCTAGGAGGCCTATTTCAAAGAATAAATTAAAAACAAAGGCTGTCCCAGTCCTCTAGCTGCTCAAGCCAAAGCCTGCAGTGTTCCTTGCTTTGATTCTTTTTCTCCCATGCCCTATAGCCAACTTACTAGCAAACTGTCACTTTTATCTGAAGCAGCCAACTCTCACCTGCCCTGCCTACCTGCCTGTAGTTCTGGGCAGCATCAATTTTCCCTAGACTAACTGCTGGGACTGCATGTGATACTACGAGACAAGTGTCTTATTTCTTCCACGGCGTCCTGATTGTGACTCCCTCCTTCAGGTGAACTGTGGAAACTAAAACTCCCCTTCCCCAAGGGGTATCCCAAAGTCACCGAGACCCTCGAATCTGCAGAATCTTCCCTTTGATCTACTTTACTTGACAGTTATGAGACTACTCATCATAGAGAGTCCTTCCTCGGCCCCTGAGGAAGAAATGCTGCCAAGAGCGGCTAAGCCCCTGAGCAGGTGGGCAAAGGGGGAGTATTTCCCATGCAGCCCCCCAACAGCTGTGCCTGTGCAAGGAGATCTCCAGAAAAACACAAAGAGGCAGATTTCAGAGCATTTCCTTGGCAGTAGTGTGTCCATAGGGAACAGGGAAGCTCTGTGCACTTCAAAATTCACCTGTGTCTTCACTGTTCCTACTGTCCTTTGTGACAAGCGACAGAGGTGATTCTGATTCCTGTCAACTGTTCCAGCAAGTCCAATGGACAGAAGGAACAGGCTGTCTGTCCAAATGCCAGTTTACATGGAGTTGGTCAGAAGGACAAGTAAAACAACCTGGGCCTGTGACAGGCACCTGGAATGGGGTTGGGACAGTCACAGGGATGAAGTCCCCCATTGTGGGATCTGATGGTCTCCGGGTAGGCAGTATATAAACTACAGAGGACACCACCTGTTGTCTGCTCCCAAACCCTTGATCCCTGGGAGAGAGAAATACCCATCTTCTGTACTCAGAAGTCTTCTGTGCTGTAGGGTAAGTACAGGAAAAGAGCCATTTTAATTTTTATCCGCACATATTCTCTGTCCATGGCTCCCTTCTTCTGCCCGTTCCACCAGTCTGTCCTCAATACAGGATGTCATTCAGATTGTGTGTCAGATCAGTGGCGGCCCACTCAATTAGAACAGAAAACTCCAAACTCAGCACCCACTTTGGTCCCTGACCTGTGTCCCTGCACTCCCTCACTGCTACCCAACACGCCAAGTGTGCTTGCACCGAGGGCCCAAGCCTGGCTCTCTCTTTCCGAAAGACCTTTCCTAACCCCTCATCCAGTGACACTCTTCCCAGCATTCCTCGCATCTCCTTCCCATATTATCCTCTACCATCAGCCCTTTTACATAACTTGTCCTATTTACTGCTTGTCTCATTGAGCTGAGAGTCAGCAACATGAGGGCACAGAGCTTGGCACAAGTTGACAATAAACACTGATGGGAGGTGAATGAGTGGATGAACAAACAGGCAGAGAGACATGGATGCCTGATGTTGTATAGATTGAATGCCTGTGTCCTTCCAAATCACCTACAGTGAATCCCAATCCCCAACGTGGCAGTTGTTTCCTTCATGAAGGAGATTACTGTCATTGTATAAGAGAATCTGGGTTGGGACTATAGCTCAGTGGAAGAATGTCTGCCTAGGTCCAACCTCCAGTACTGGAAGAAAAAACTCCAAACACACTCAAAACATCTCTGAGAACTCAGAGAGGTCTAAAGCCCTCTTCCTTTCATCTGAGGAGACAAGAGCTCTCCCTAGAACTGGCAGGCTGGCACCTTGACCTCTGACTTCCAGTCTCCAGAATCTACTGGGAAAAGCAGATTTCTAAGAGCTGGGCATGGTAATGAACGCCTTTAATCTCACCACTCAGGAGGCAGAGGCAGGTAGATCTGAGTTCAAGCAGGCCTGGTCTACAGAGCAAGTTCCAGAATTGCCAGGGCTACACGAACCCAAACAAAACAAACAAACAAAAAAGCAGATTTCTGCTGTTTCCATGTGCCTAGTTCATGAGACTCTCATAGCAGCTGTAAAGGGTTAAGATACATGGTATGTTATCACTGTTGTATTGCTGTGAAGAGACACCATGAACAAGGTAACTCTTATGAAAGAAAGGGGCTTCCTTTCAGAGGTTTAGTTTATTATTATCTTGGCAGAGAGAGACAGACAGACAGACAGACTGGGCCTGCCATGGGCTTTTGAAATCTCAAAGCCCACCCCCAGTGACACACCTCTTCTAACAAGGCCATACCTCCAAATCCTTCTAGTCCTATCAAAAAGTTCCATTGCCTGGTGACTAAGCATTCAAATATATAAGCCTACGGAAGCCATCTTATTCAAACCACTGTATTCCACTCCTTGCCCTATAGATTTATAGTCATATCATAATGTAAAAATGCATTCAGTCCAACTTTAGAAGTCCCCAAAGTCTATCACAGTCTCAACCCTGTTTAGAAAGTTCAAAGTTCAAAGTCTCTTCTGAGATTTATGGCAATTTCACAACTGTAATCTTCTGTAATATCAAAATCAAAGAGCAGATCACTTCTAACATACAATGGCACAGAATACATGTTACCATTCAAAAGGGTAGAGAGGGGAGGGAGCTGTGATGCTATTCTTGGTTGTCAACCTGACCATATGTGGAGTGGGCTACAAATCCAGAAGGGAGGGCACTCCTGTGAGAGATTTTCAGCTTGGTTTGAAGTGGGTGACTGCACTTCTAGTCCAGATTTTTGAAGTAGGAAGACACAGACTGTGATCTGGATATTGAGGCAGGAAGACATAAACCTTTGATCTTGATCTAAAGGCTCAAGACACAGGTCTTTAATTCAGATCTTGAGACAGGAAGACACAGCTGGAAGTCTCTACAAGGACATATAGGAAGGAAGCCTTCTTTCTTTATCTGCGTGCCCTGGCCTTGCCAGCCCATCCATTCCTTCACTGGCACTGGAGTCTGTTTCTTCAGGATCCCAGCACATACAGAAGACCAGCTGGTGTAGGAGGTCCTTCTGTATTTGTGTTGCTTTCATTGGTTATTAAAGAAACTGCCTTGGCTTAGTTGATAGGGGAAGACAGAACAGAATGCTGGGAAGAAGAGCAGAGTCAGGCAGACGCTATGAATCTCCTGCCCAAGACAGACGTAGGTTAGAATCTTTCCTGGTAAGCCACGACCTCATGGTGCTACACAGATTATTAGAAATGGGTTAGATCAANTTTGTGTTGCTTTCATTGGTTATTAAAGAAACTGCCTTGGCTTAGTTGATAGGGGAAGACAGAACAGAATGCTGGGAAGAAGAGCAGAGTCAGGCAGACGCTATGAATCTCCTGCCCAAGACAGACGTAGGTTAGAATCTTTCCTGGTAAGCCACGACCTCATGGTGCTACACAGATTATTAGAAATGGGTTAGATCAAGATGTGAGAGTTAGCAAATAAGAGGCTAGAGCTAATGGGCCAGGTAGTTATTTGATTAATACAATTTCT
This sequence comes from Ellobius talpinus, assembly GCA_001685095.1. Taxonomy (NCBI): domain Eukaryota; kingdom Metazoa; phylum Chordata; class Mammalia; order Rodentia; family Cricetidae; genus Ellobius; species Ellobius talpinus. The sequence continues at coordinate 12,420 of LOJH01013682.1, forward strand.
GTGTGATTATTTCGGGTGTAAGCTAGCAGGGTGGCTGGGACCAAAAGCAGGCCCTCCCTCCACAACAATCAGCTGAGACATCAGCCTTGTGGACTGAGCAACCGCTAGATTCTTGAACTTTCTTTTCACAGCTAGCAACTGTTGGATTAGCTGGATTGTTAAGTCAGTCCAATAAATCCTCATATATATATGATATCATTGTGTGTGTGTGTGTCTCAAGGATCATTCCATAAATTCTGTGACTCTAGAGAACCCCAAGTAATACAGATTTCTGTATCAGCAGTGGTTCTACAGAAGCAGAAGTATAAGGATGAATCTTATACTTTTTACGTATCTGGGATAGGCTTTTCAATTCATCAGCACCTTCAGCTACTGAAGTCTCTCCAGTCACTCTGTTTCCTGGGAGCCCAGAGAGCACCGAAAGCCCATGGCATGAACTATATTACAAACTTAAAGAGATAAATGCATTTGATTATCCTAAGTCATCCATTGTGAGTGGCAATGGAGTTGCTGACCTGTATATGAAACTTCTGACAGCTTGGGGAAAAATGATGTTTCTGTCTGGGTAAATTGATAAAGGATAGGAATGAGCTCTGTGATAAAATTAACTAACTTCAGAATTTGGTGAAGGACAATAAAGAACTCAGTGATAAAATTGATAAGGGGGGCTTTAGGTACACATAAACAGCTTAAAGATTTCTAAGTGTGCCCTGGAAGGGAACCTTATCTTAAGCATCCACAGAGCTCAAGAAAATCAAACTGAAGGTCCTCGTTATAAGGTTGGCTGAATTATATAAAAAATTCAAGACCCAGGCTCAGAGGGTGTCAGTGGTTAATGGAAGGGCATTAACTGGTAAAGAATGGGATTCTATACCTTGGGATGGGGACGTGTGGGAGGTCCCTAGGAAAGCTGAGAACTTTGAGCCCCCAGATTCTCAAGAGTTTATTTTACCTAAGGAAGTAGTACCCTCAGCCCCACCCCTTGAAATACTGCCTTTTTCATTTTTCACTGAGGAAATTAATCCTTCATTGGCTGCTAAACCAGGAGCGAAGGTCATGCCAGGAAAGACAATACTGATGATTCCCACCAATAGTTGCCTCTAGACCCTATAACCAGACCTAAGACAAAGCAGGCTCCTAAAGGGGAAGTAGGAAGTACACTCAAGGAGGAGGGGCACTATACTACTAAAGAGCTTAATGTGTTTGTTAATTCATTCAAGCAGAAGTCTGGGGAGTATGTGTGGGAATGACTCTGGGACTTTCTGTCCATAGCCAGCCACTATTGGATTAGCTGGACTGCAGCCTGTAAGCCATTTCAATAAATCCCCTTTAGATATGTATTCATTCCATAAACTCTGTAGCTCTGTAACTCTAGAGAGACCTAATACACAGTGAGTATAATGAGGAAATACTGGACCAAAGCAAGATTGAAAACCAGCAGGGTGAACTCCAAATTCTTTATCTCCATGTCAAAATGTTCTTCATATATCCAAATCTGTTCAGCTTTGTTGACTGTAACACATTTCTCTCTCTTGGGCTGGTTCTACACCCAGTCTGTAGCTCTTCTTGGAATGTATCCCATGACTCTGGCATCTCCAACATCATGGGGTTTCTGATGAAATCCAGATTTTGCCTTCACAGATTCATGCAATGGCCTCTTTGGGTCTTGATTCAGGGACACCCCTGACACACACCTGGTCCCAGTGACTTTCCTTAGCCATGGAGGGAGATTCCACAACCCCTTTCTTATATTTTTGACCGTAAAGCCAGAACCATGTGGCCAAAGCTGCCCAGTTCTGCTGCTTGCTGGGGCTGGAACCTGGCCCCCTCATTAATTACACTCGCTTCAGCTTTCTGTTGTTGATGGTTCTATCATTGATTAAGCTTTTCTTTAATTCCTTTTCTGAGTTGGAAGCTTAGCTGGGTGGGGTCTTGCCCTGAGGTCACCACTCCCTTTACATGGTATGGCATCAGGCTATTTTTTTTTAATTTCCTTGAGCACTGGATTCAGCTCCACTACATTTCCTAGAGCTCTCATTCTCCTCAAACTGTAAATTTTTTATTTTTCCTTGCTCAGTTTGCTCCTTTTCATTCTAGATCTGCAGAAGACTGGACACTAATAACCAAGCAACAGAGTCCATACTAAGCTATCTTGAAATCTCTGCTGCCAGTGCCATTAATTCAAAACTCTTCAATTTAGCTTCAGGCAGATTTTTCAGACAGGACAAAAAGCAGCTAAATTCTTTGCCAAAATATCACAAGAAATGTCTCTAGGCTTCTTACTAATATTCTTCCCATCTGAAGCTTCTTGAGCTGATTTCTACAGTTAAAATCACCCTTGTCACACTGTCTTTCATGCTCCTACTAGGATGGACCCTTAAGTCCCACTTTCTAGTACAAAGTCCTAATGTCTTCTGTATTTCTCTAATGAACAGAATGTCTGTCATAGCAAAACCTCACTCCCGGTATCAACTTCTGTCTTAGTCACTGTTCTATTGTTGTGAAGAAACACCACGACCAAGGCAACTCTTATTAAAGACAGCATTTAATTGGGGGCTTGCTTACAGTTTTAGAGGTTTAGCCCATTAATTATCATCATGGTGGTGAGCATGGTGGTGACATGTAGGCAGGTGCTGTAGCAGTAGGTGAGAGCTATATTGTGATCTAGAGAGAGAGAGAGAGAGAGAGAGAGAGAGAGACACAAACAGACACATACACACACACACACACACACATAAGGCTTGCCATGGGCTTTTGAAACCTCAAAGCCTATTCCCAGGGACATAGTTCCTCCAACAAGGCTGCACCTCCTAATCCTTACAAAGAGTTCCACTCCCTGGTGATGAAGCATTCAAATATATGAGCCTATAGGTCCATCTTATTGAAACCATCACACATGGAAAACATAATATCGTAAAGACGGATTTCATTGTAGACCCCAGGCATCTGAGACCTCATGGTGTAGATGAATTCGGCCCTCCCTCAAACCAAAGGCCAATAAAACCTGAGCCAGACAACAGCGCTAATGGCCATTCTCCTTCCCCCAGTGAGAGGAAGATGAAAAATTTCATGTGGCCATAGTCTCCTCTCTAAAGGCAGTTTTCAGTTAAGTCTGTGGTTTTTGTGTAGCTATTTCCACATGATATGTGGTCCTAGAAACCTGGCTGATAACTGGGCTGTTTGATGACCTCTGTGTCCAGCAGCGCTGATTGGCTACTTCTTGAATTAATGAGTGGCTGTGGCCATAAGAAGAGGAAGCGGCACAAATTGCCGGCTGAAATTCTGCCCATACCCATAAGAGGCCCAACTCCTACCTGTGCTCAGGTGTGAGCACCGCCTCTCTGTAGTCTTCATCACCTTCAGAGGAGTCAAGCTTGGAATGGTCCTGCCGCAGCAGCTGCTCCCACTTCTGCTCCATGGCCTGTTCTCTTTGGGGGGGAAATGAGAGCCTGAGCCGGTCATCAGCACTGCTACCATCTCTCCACCCATCTCCACAGGCTACAGGGATTCTCCCCATCCTCCAGAACACAGCAGGCCTAGGAAGTGCCAGGCTACTTTCCTGGTATCTAATATATACTTCCTGAGGGGTGGAATTCTGTGTCTCCAGTGGGCAAGGCTGAAAGAAGGCAGCTTTGGCCGCACAGCGTTCAGTGCGTTTTTATTTGTGATCTTGTTTGAACATATCAGGGCTCAACCACATGATGAGAGGATGCTTGTACCCCCTGGTCCTCGGCAGCCCAGAGCCTTCCCTCCCATCATCATGGACCCTTCCATTTCCTGCCAAGGTCCTGAAAGCAGCCTTATACCTGATGATTTCTAGCCCATGTGACTGGTTCTCTCATGTCACATGTCTAACTCTTCAATCCCCAACCAACCTAGAACCTAGCAGGTCAGGATATAAGACCCATCAGAAGCTTGGAGCCCTTCACAGGCCCTCGCTCTCTCAGCTCTGCTGCGTTCTCACCATCACGCCCACTCCTCCAGGACAGTCTGTGCATGCAGAACAACACACTCTGGCCCCTTAGGATGCTTCCGTGATTCAGCGGGTGTTTGGGTCCAACCAGTTTCTCACATCAATGCTTTGTCTCCTACCACATCCCTCTTACCTGTCAGCACCTGGAGTTCCTGTCCCAGCCTCCCAGGAGCAGCATGGCCTGTCCTATCTGCCTTTACAAGACATCACCCCTCCCCCTGCAAGGATCAAGGACCAGCCTGCTATTTGGGACCCTTTCTTAGCAACTTGACAACATGGAAAATACCAGGTGAGAAGCACGGCACCATTAACTCCCTACATCAAGTCTCCATGTCAAGCAACAACAACAACCAAACAACAGTCCTGAAATATTAAAAACCAAAATAACTACGGAGGAAGGAGACAGACTGATTCTGAGAATAAATAAAATGGATAAAACCAGGGAAAACAACTGTCCATCCCATGAGTATCCCTAACTCTACTCTGGGCAAGCATGCAGGGCTGTGAGTTCTGACCAAAGATCCTGTGAAGACAGGCAAGGATGCTTCCAGCAGCAGTTAGGAGGCAGGAGCTCCACCTGCGCTCAATGTGCCTGTGCACAGACCTGCATTTAGTCTATGTGCACACATGCACACAGGAAGGACGGGGAGGAAAGAATTAGGTCACAAGAATAATGAACAATCATCTGCTCACACACCACCGAACGGCAGGTCAGCCAGCAGGCCCACACAGGAGCAGCTGTTCCTGGCCACTTCACAGCATGAGGAGTCTGCAGTCCCACTCCAAAGGGCCCCTCCTCCTCCCTGAGAGTCACACCAAAAGAGACTGACAGGTGCTGGTCACTGACACCGGCTATACCCCCTAAGAGACTTCGACTTCTGACCAACTTCTGCCTTCAGAAACTGCAGAGGGGAACAGTTTTCTCTGAGCAGTGGTGGTGCTGTGTGACAGGAAGAAGGCCAGCGTGATCAGATAACATGAGAAGGAAAGGCGGCCAAAGGTGCTGGTACAGGACAGGACAGAGGCCAGACTCAGGCCGAACCACAGCTGTCTTCTTTTCCACGGCCCTCTGACGGGACACCCTTGTGGCATGAACTGGGTAAGGGAGGAGGCTGGGAGAAAGAGGGACCTGGGATGAGGGATTTGATCCTGATATAGATGGAGGCACCCGGCCCTGGACCTGACTGTGAGCTATGTTTCTTCCTAGTCAGAACACACAGGGTAGGCCATGCCTGCCAGGAAGGCTGCCCCACATCCCCACAGGGAGTTGCCCTGAGCCCTCAGTCTACAGTTGTGTCATAACTGATCCCACCCCATGACAGACCTCATTGCACGCTCACCTCTTCTCTCGCAGTAAGTAGTCTAAGTTGTTCACATAGCACTCTGAGCCCCCAGAGGAAATCTGGAAAGACAGGACACACACATGGGGAGGATTTGGCATGAATGTATTCTGCTCACTTTTCTGAACCGATGATACGGTCACATGAGTTTTTAAAAATTCAAAATAATGAAGAGTCTCTTCCAGTCCCTGGCTACAGGCAACCCTAGGTGAATGTCAGTAATTTCATCAACCCCTGTAATTCAAACAGAATATGCTACACGCCTCATCCTGCACTGTGCTCTTTCCAATCAGAAATACATCTTGAGTGTCATTTCATATCATTGCCAAAGAGATTGTGTATGTATTTATAGGTATTTGTGTGTATGTGTATATATGCACATGTGCATGTGTGCGTATGTGTGCATTGGTTTGTAAACGTGTGTGCATGTATGCATATGTGTGTGTACAGGTTTGCATATGTATGCATGTGCATGTGTGTATACGTGTATATACATGTGTGCATGTGTATGTATCTGTGTGTGCATGTTATATGTTCAATTGACATACATGACTAGAACACAATTCATTAGTTCTCCAGGGGTAGGCATTTAGGCTACTGACAATCTTAGGCTACTGTAAATAATTGAAACACTATGCTTGGAATAAATTTCCTGAGTCCATGGGCCCTTAAGTGTCCCACACTGTGCTTCCCACAGGACCTCCCTGAGTCTCCATTTAGGATCTCTATTATTGCACTCCAGTTACAGTCTTTGTGTGCTACCAAGCCCAGATCCTGGCCCTGAGGTTCTTCGTTGCTGCAAGATCAGCCCCTAATCTTAGACATAAATGCCATGGGGGCCCCATGCAGAAATGGCATTGAATCTGGTGTTACCCCCGGCTTTCATCAGGAAGAGTTAGGAGTAGAAACACGGGCAGGAGTGGAGCCTGGCTTGAGGCCTGCACTCTCAGCTGTGAGGGCCCTTGGGCTGGGGAGAGGTTAGATATATAATCAAGCAAGAGTTGGGAAGGGGGCTAAGTGCACAAGGAGAGTGGGGGCATGGCTGTGGGAAGGGGCAGCCAGAAAGGGGGGGCTTGTGGGCAACTAAGAGGGGTCACTAAAAAGAGGCCAATGATCTAATCTACATGGGAAGTAGAAAAAGACAAGATCTCCTGAGTAAATTGG
>LOJH01013683.1:8261-24658 GCA_001685095.1 Ellobius talpinus
TTTATTAACCAATGGTATTCACAGCATACAGAGGGGAATCACACATCACCTCCCATTTTCTGTTTAAAAAGGAAGCTTTTAACTTTAACACAGAAAAGTTACATATAACAAAACAGGTCTCAAACAGGAATTACAGTTACAAGATTGATATCTACTTTATCTATTATCATTACCAAAGAAAACGATAATTATATACTTTTCAACTTCATCAGAGACTCCAGAAGGATATAATATTACCTAAGTAAACAGGAAGTGCATTGTAAGCAACTTCCAAAACTCTAGAATTGATAGAGACATCTTGCTGCCTGGACAATCGCCCAAAGTTCTTCTGTAACATGGGGGCAGCCATCTTCAGCCTACTGGCCCATAGTATCTGGCATACTTTTCTAAGAAGCAGGAAATTTCAAAGACAGTTCCACTTATACTGGCAGTTTATAAGTCACTTTCTTCTATGTCATGCAGAATGTTTGGCAGACTCTTTTATGAAGCAGAAACCCCGAAGGATGGTCTTACCTTTAGGCAAGTTCAGCAGTCATTTCTCCATGAATCCAGCATGTCCAGTTCATACAGCATACCATCAAGCACTCCAAATTGTGAGCAAACTCCACAAAGAGCCTCTTCAATGCCCATCATCCTTTTGAAGTAGATTGGTGCTGCCAGAAGCAGATATGTCTCATTGTCATGATAAGTAATAAATTCTTAAAACATTTTAAAGGCCATATTCTGAAGTTCTCTGAAAGATTTGAAGAATACCTATCTAACTAAACTATATCTCTATATATTTAGAAAACCTAACTAACATGACTACAAGCTTGACTATTATAAATGATTATCTATTAACCTATATTTCTTAATTATATATTACATTTTAAATGAGTTATACAAACACAACATCTTAATCAGGAGCAGAAATATGCATATAACAAAACTGACCTTAAATGTGCATCAATAGAGCAAGATCCATACCAATGCAAAGTATCTATCTCTATAGCATATCAACCTGTAAATGTAAACAAACACTTATAAACAATATTTGAAAATTTGGGCATAGTTCTCTCCAAACAGCTTTTTGTTGGGTAAAGCAATTTTTGGGGGGTGTTCATGGCAACCTTCCAGGGGGAGTTGGTCCATCAAACCCATTAGTCTGGAAAGATTCCACAGGTTCTCATCCTCTGTGTAAACAAAAGAAGAACCATTTTTCCAAAGCAACATAACCTTAGACCCAAATTTTGAAGACAAGTTACATTTAGAACATATATGTTGGTTTAGTTTAGCAGCCCATACAATGAAGTATCTCTCAATACTTAGCTCTTTCAGAGTCAAAAATTCAAAGAAAACACAATAATATACATAATCCGGACTTTTTGTGTATTTTCACCATTACATGGCTTATTTTTCTTACTGTGTTATTTTTCTACAAGTTTAATATTTATTTTAGTATCTTTACTTCTTTAATCTATGACTTTCTGTATTCTTTTATTTATTGTCTCTTTATTCTTTTTCTTCTCTTTCCCAAGTATACATACATTTTTAAAATACACTATGTCTCATTTAGAGGTCTTTTATGTCTGAATCTATCCTAATATGTATCTGAAATCCTTTTCTGTCCAGGAGTACTTCTTAAAAGGCTAAGCATCCTTACTAAGGCTGCTTTGCCTTTTGGCTCAACCCAGTACAACATGGCAGGATGGAGGTCTGTTTTGTACATGCCATGCTCACAGCCCCAGTTTTCAGGCACACAGTGGGCCTATGTTGCCATTTAGCAAGTTGTAACACTCTGCTCACAAACCCCATTTAAATGCTCAGCCTCCTGAAAGAACCAGAGTTCATGCTGACAGCATGACCCAGAAGGTGCTGTTTCAAAACTGTGCAGATTGTTTTTCTGCTATTGCTGAATCAGGAGAACCTCTCTTAAAGGAGCCACAGCATTAAGCCATGCTTAACTCTTTTTGTTTTGTTTTTTGTTTTTGTTTTTTTGCCTATAATTCCTTCCCAAACTCTCAGATTTTAAGTGGATTTTAGTTAGCCACATTGGCACCAATTTATAGTAGCAGGCTGCTTGATTTGTTTCCAGCTGCTCAGCCCTGAAATAACTGCACAGAAACCATATTATTTGCAGTACTGTTTGGACAATAGCTTAAGTGTATTTCTGGCTCATTCATATCCTCACATCTTAAATTAATCTATCTCTATTAGTCTTTACCTGAGAAGCCACAAGGCTTCTCTCTGACTCTGCCCTCTTTCTCCCAGAACTCAGTTTAGTTTTTCCCACCTAGCTCTACTCTGCTGAGCCACTGGCCAAAACAGATTCTTTATTAACCATTGATATTCACAGCATACAGAGGGGAATCTCACATCAAAAAGCTACACAATCCCTTTGATATCACTTGATAAATGATAATAATGAATGTCTAAGTTTTTAAACCTCAGTTGTTTACAAGGTGTAAAATCTAAAGGAATGTAAGTCTCAGGAGCTACATGAGGGAGAGGAGGTATGAAGTAGTTGTTGATAGTTTTGGGTTTCGAGTCCAGACTCAAAAAAGAATACTTGGTGGAGATAAAAAATAATGTACATTATTGAAAATATATAAATCAGAAAAAACACAAAATATAGTCATGTAAAAAGTTGGAGGTGATAAAGAAGAGGAGGCCAGGTATGGTGGTGAGTACATGCAATCACAGCATTTAGTGGGGCTGAAAAAGGAAGCTTGTGCTCCATATTGTAGAGATTTGAGTGAGAAATGGCTCCATAGGCTCAGGTATTCAAACGTTTAGCTCCCAGTTGGCATTATTTCATTTCCAGCGGTACTATTTGGGGGAGATTATGGAGGTAGATGCTAGTTACAGGAAATACACATCAAGGGCCATGGATCTAAGTTCTTGCTCGCTCTTTTGACTTCCTGCGTGTAGCTGAGTTGCGATCTCTGAACTTTCTGCTCTGTTTACCTGCTTCAGTTATGGACTCTCCCTCTGGAACAATAATCCAATAAATAGATAAGTGAACAAATGAATAAAAAATTAAAAACCTCTTCTTTCCTTAAATTATTGTTTTAGTTACATGTATGCTTCTTTTGATCACAGTCCTTAATCAAACCAAAATAAATGTAACTAAAACAATAGTGACTTCAAGGAAAAGTATAACAGGAGGTATTAGGGGTAAAGATCTGCCTCCAGCTGCCCCAACAGGCATCTATCCCAGTATGCTAATTAAAGAAACAAGTATAGTGAAAAACAGCGGAAGGTGATGTATTCAATGTGGCCATTCTGAAGAGGAAGAAATTGAGGGTTCTAATGATCCCTAGAAGTTGATCTGTATACTCACATGGGTTTTATGGACAAACAGAGAAGGGACTATGGCAGTGGGTGAAGGGTAAGCACAATTAAGCAACTTGTTTCCTGAGTGGGCCTCTAAGATAACTAAGATGGCCTAAGATACCCTGTTGTCTCAGAAGATGGTTACTTCTACTCCAAGCACACTTCCACATTCATGAGGAATTGTCTGTCCTCTGATTCTGCTATTCCAGAAGTCCAAGATAGCTCAAGAGGAAAGATTAAAGATAATGATTTATCTCTGTGATGAAGTAAAGGTCATACAAAATGAAGGCCCAAGTGGTGGGGCTTTCATCAAACTTTTAGTTACAAGTAATGAGAAATGTTGTTTAGTGAAAGCAACTTCAAAGTGCCTATGCACCCACTGAGCTCAGCAGTGAGACCCTGCCTCATGTAAAAGGTAGGATAGAGACTTTCTTCTGCTATAGAGTACTGGTTCAAGTTGTTGGGTTTGATTCTCAGCACTGGAGAAACAAGAGAAGGGTAAGCGGAAGAATAGGAAAGAAAGGAGGGGGAATGAGGAGAAGGAAAAGAACAAGAACAAGAATGAGAAGGAGAAGAAAGAGAACAAGGAAAAGAACAGGAAGAAGAGAGAGAAGAGGAAGGAGGAGGAGGAAGAAAGTACGATACAGGCAGTTGATAAACATATAGCTTCTCAGGTTTACTTATTGTGTATATGTATGTGCCCACATGTATACATGTGCACCACATTCATGCAGGTGCCTTCAGAAGTTCAAACTATATGTCAAATCCTCTGGACTGTACAGGTAGCTGTGAGCCACCCAATATTGGTGCTGGAAACTGAACTCAGACCCCAGGGAGAAGAGCAAACCATATGGAGTGTGTTGCAGGTAAAGGGGATTTGAGAAGGGTCAGGAGCTATAGAAAGAACACTGAAGCATTTCAATTACAGTAACTACAGTGATTAGAAACAATGAAGATGCACAGAGGGCTATCCAAAGACACACTAAGAAAACTAGGAAAATAAGTCAAAACTGTGAAACAAAACAAAATACAGGGGCATTTGAAGGGGCTTTTTAGCAATTTTTGTGTATATTTAGACTGATTAAATTCTTAAGAAATTCATCAATGTGCTATTTACTTTCATGATGCTCCCCTTTAGGAAGAGATTGTATTAAGTTTTATGAAGTTGGCAAAATATTTTACCTAAATTCAGCTAAGTCATCAAAAGAAAAGTTAATATCAATTTTTATTGCAATACTGACTTTTAAAATGACTAAAGAAAATGGATGAAAACTAGCATTTCACTTAATTTCAGTTGAAGATTGGTTCCATGCAAGTAAGTGAATTAGTACTAGCAAATATGCTATATCAGTGTGTGGTGGTAGATTGGACACAAAACTATCTTTCTAAGCTCTGTAAAACTTTGTAAAGCACCATCTACAATAGCAAGAATTGGAAATAACCTGAGAGTCTAGCAGCTGATGAATGGCAGACAAGTTGACAACAATAATAACAAGCCCAGTTAGACAAAAGAGGTAGGCTCCAAAGTTTCATTACATAGAAGGGTAGTGGTAGATAGTGATAATGTTCTGTATATTTCCAAAAAGCTAGAAGGAGAATTTTAAATTCTTTCACTGTTTAGAAATGACAAAGAACATGGGTTTATATGATCCAGTTTAAAGAATACACAACAGAGGCTGGAGAGATAGCTCAGTGGTTAACAATGTTGGCTACTATTTCAGGGAACTCATGTCCAGATACTACTACCCACATTGGGTGGCTCACAACAGCCACTCTGGGGGCAACTCCTCTGGCCTCCACATGTACATAAATACAAGTAGCATACACATATAAATATTCACACATAGCACACAAACATGCACAAGAATTAAAACAATATGCACTTAAAGAAAACACACAACATATATTCATTGAAACCAAACATTAATTTAGGAATACATACAATATTTACATGCCAATTTTGAAAACTCGGCAAAATCTTTGTATAAATATTAGTATCTATTTGTGAAAGAAATTCTGCAATATTGCTGCATATCAACTGCCTATATATATTGAGCTCATTATATGCCAAGCTTCATTCCAAGAGCTTTACGTCTATAACTCAACCATTTACGGCTGCAATTTTGAAGAGGAATGAACAGCTGGATACCTCCTGCACTGGAACCTATAAATCCATCATTGCAAAGAATTTACTAGGAGCCAGGCACTCTTCTGAGTGCTTTCCATATATTATGTCTTTTAATCCTCACGGCACCCCATGAGGTGGCATTTCTGTCCCCTCCTTACCCACATGCATACGAGTTGTATAAATATACTTAATATGCCAAACTTAAAAGCCTTCCTCAGGCTTTAATGAAAAAGTATTCAAATCTCACCATTAGAAAATAGGAAGCAGACAGGAGCTTCCATTATCACCACTGTTATTTGCCCTGGTGGTGCAGTTATGGGCAAATTCTCCACACAGGTGAGAAATATAAGAATTATATAAGCAGTGGGAGATAAAGACATTTGCAGACATGATTTCATACTTGAAATACCAATGAAATTCAGTTAGAAAACTCATCTCTGTGGTAAAATAAAAATGCCCCAAACCTTTGTTATGTGTTTAGTTTAGAAACAACACAAATGTACCAGACTTTGTTATGTTTCTAGTGTATAGAAATGATAAAAAAAAAGTCTCAGACCTTTGTTCCATATTTACAATGTAGAAATGAAGAGCTTCCTGCTTGTCTTTACCATGCTTAGGGGATGAAATATTCTGACAAAAAGCAACATAATAGAGATAGGGCTTGTCTGTTTCCCAGATTAGTGTCCATCACTGTAGTGAATTCACGGTGGACCAGTTTAGAGCAACTGGTCAACCACCAGCATAGTCAAAAGCAGAGAGCAATGAACTGAGGCTGCATGTTGGTGCTTAGCTTGCTGTCTCCTTGTTGGTCATTCCAGGGTCCAGCCCATTAAACTCTGGCTCCACATTCTGGATGGTTCTCACATCAAATAACCCAACTAAGAAAATCCTCATCCACATGTTCACAGGCAAAGTAATTAGAGACAGTCCTTCAGTGAGAGTCCCTTTCCCTGTCAGTGCCACAACTGAAAGTATCAGAGCCCTTGCTGGATGGCTTAGAGGGAGGGAAATGTTATAAAAACTATGTACAAGTTCTCCAGGGATGTGATGTGCTGCCTCCTGAGACATCTCTATTGGAAATAGGACTTAAAGTTCATAAACACACCAACCAAGGCTTCCAAAAATATAAAGCCTTACCGCATACCTTTCTTTCGAGATAGTGTCTCATGTATCGCAAGTTGGCCTAGAAACCACTTATATTGCTGGGGATAATCTTGAATTTCTGATCATTCTGTTCCTACCTCTCAAGTGCTGGGATTACAGATGTGCACAACTATGCCTACTTTATATTGTGCTGGGAATTTAACACAAGACTTTATGCATACTAAGTAAGTATTCTCCCAAGTGTGGAACACCCCCAGGCCCAGACTTGGAGCATTATAAAAGCAAACACGAATTTTGATTATCTCGGTTAGTATACAGATTTCATGCTTCTGCAATAAAATTGCCAATTGTTTTTGAAGTAGTTTATTTCCAAAATCCTTATAGCATGCTTATAGAACCTCTTTAGCAATGGTTTGAAATTTCAATATATAAAAATGAGAGATAAACCACAAATTATTCTAAACATAATTTAAACCATCAACAGAGAAATAATATCATTCTGTGTACAAAAATCACATTAGCAGGAGATAGTAGGATGCTGAAAAGAAAGATCACTTCTGTAGGTGTCTAAGTTGGAAGGCTATCTCATTTCATCTCTCTGTTCCTTGTTTAGAGAATGGAGTTAATAATGGCAGCCACATAATTGTGAACATGTATTGCTAGCAGAGAAAAGAAAAGAAATGTGTAGGCAGATCAATTAACTCATCAAAACCGAAATGCTGCCCTTCCATTTCAGAAGTGTTCCAAGGCCATTGGCCAGCTACTAAGTTGCTGGATGATGACTCTGAAGACTGGTCCCATAGTTTAGAGTAAGTCTTCTTTGCTCCTGGTAGACTTTTACATTCCACAGTTTCTGTAGCCAGTCAGCCTAAGTGAGTGTGATGTTTAATATTGCTCCTCAATTGGAAGACTCTAGTATCACCTAGAAGACAAGCTTCTGTGATGAAGCATCTATATTAGGTAACTTAGGGGGAAGACTCACCTTGAGTGACTATGACTCCAGACTGAGTAAAAAGGAAAAAGCAAATTGAGTATCAGCATTCATCTCTTTCTAATTCCTGATTACAGATGTCATGGGTCTCATGTACCTGCCACCATGCCTGCCATACCATGATGGACTTTATCCTTGTCTTACCATTCTGGGGTCCTGATCTGGTTAGTTTTTCCTGCCAGTTAAAGAATTAAAAGGCTGGAAAAAGTCTTGAGGACAACAGGTAGTCAGAAGGAAAATCTCAGACATAGTAGACAGAATCAATCAGAGAACAAAGGCTGTTAGGCTGTTATTGGGGGGAGAGGAATCACACACACACACAGAGAGAGAGAGACAGAGACAGACAGAGACAGAGACAGTGAGACAGAAATGAGAGAGACAGAGACACATACAGAGAGCAACAGAGAGAGAGCCTCTGCTGATCATAGCAGGAACTTGGGTGCCTGAAATCTGGTATCCCCTCAAGAACTGGGACTTTTAAAGATCTAGTAGGGGCAATCTGCTCCTAATTTAGGATCAGTACTTTAGAACACAAATAAGGTAAAGTGGCTGATTGTCCTACAACTTTGTTGTAAATATGTCCTAATCTGGCCTTGAACATGTCTGAATTGTCTATCAGCAGGAGGGCCCAACTGATAGGAGAAAAAGACTTCCCAGTCTTTGTGTTAAGCTTCCAGGCTTTCACCTCAGGTCAGGGGTAAGGAACAAGCCAGACATCTTAGAAAGAAAGCAGCCATTTTGGAAATTTACCATCTTTATAATTCAGTGTGTTCTCTTTCTAATCAGAAAATTGGCCTAACTCCTAGTCCCGCATTTGAGCTGTGAGCCCAATTAATTCTTTCTTTAAGTTGCTTTTGCCATGTGTTTCTTACAGTGTTAAGAAAAGTAAGCAATACATGGACTGAACGTATGTTACTAAGTCCTTGTATACCTCCAGCCATGCCTACACGACCACACTGCTTAAAAACCTACTAGGTAATGGTAGCAATGGCAGGGAGAGGGGCCCACTATTCCCTTGTACACGTATCCTTATCACTCAACTTTTAGGAGTAGAGAAGAGGATGTTTGATAAAGGTGTCGAGATGACCATGCTTCAGAGAGAGTTGCTGAGAGCTGTTAACTCTGCAGTTAACAGTGCAATTCTGAGGAGCCAGTGTTTCACACTGTCAGACAAAACCAAGGTCTATTCTTAAAGGTTTCCAAAGGAGATGGAGTCCCTACACCACAAGGCAGCAGGTGCAGCTAATAAGTAGCCTATACTACACATCATTGGTCAGGTTGTCTCCTGGGTAGGAAGGGTCACCTCTTCTAAGATCTGCAGGAAACTGAAGAAAACAATGTCAACATAGGCAGCTGGACTATAAGACATGAGGACTCATGATTTGATAATATCCACCCACTATTAAATTGCTCCTCTTCCAAGGTCACACTTTGGTGAATATTTACACAATATACAAATATTTTAGTGTTTCCTTCATTCGAAGATGTCCATCTACCTCCCTCCTCTACAGACCTACTAACATTAAATTTATGGTCATGTTACTTTCAATTTCCTGACCAAATGTTGGCTACAGTCCGTTAATTGATATAGAACCAGATCCCTATTATGCATATTGTCATGATGTGACAGGACAAGACAGGGCAGAGCTTCTTCCATCTTGTAATCTTGCTGAGGCCATTTCCAGTTTAACTAGAATTTTATCTCCTTGATGGAGAATCCAGTGGATAATTACCTAACTCTCTTCTGGGAGCTGAGAGGCCAAGATGCCCCAGTTAACATATCTTAACTTCTGTTAAGCTGCCTGTTCTTACAAGCCTCCCCCTGCAGCTGCAGAGTGAGATACCAGGATGTGGTTTCTGCCTTTAAAAGCCTCTTGCTCTGAAATACTCAGACGACACTTAAGTTCCAAATTCCTGAGTGAGGTTCTGAGGTGGTTGGCATAATGACACAACTGACTATAGACTGTGTCTGAGTGGTCTCCTTTGGTAGGCTCCCTATAACAATGGTCAGAGCCTAAGACCTGACAGCTCTACCATAAAGGACTTAACCACCCATCCTTAACAATAAACAAGAGTGAAAAGTATTCAATGTGGCCACACTGATAATCATTCATTCATCATTGTCTGGGCTCTAGTCTCTCCTGAAGGTGGTCTAAAAAGTTGTTTAAATTATATGAAATCCCTGCCTAAGAAACAAACTCTTGCTCTGGTTGGTGCCAAGCTTTAGCCTTCTCTTTCTTTCAGCATGAGATTCTTGGAGAAATTCTATTTTCTTAGGGAACCTTAAGTCAATACTCTAACAGCCAAAGGAAGAGCACACATGTTGCTTTAGAATATCTGCATTACTGCCAGGATGGTTATATGCCTGATGTTTCACTGTCCAATCAAAAGAAGCATCTTCATGCACTTCATGAATTTCTCCCTGTTACAAAGAATCCCCTCATTTTTGCTTTTAAGGTATGACTCAGAAACCAGAATTCCTGCATCTGTCTATTCCCACTGGAGCTTATAAATTATGCAGAGACTTGCTATTTGAAAGTACAGTCTATCACTGTGGAAAAGGCAAGGCAGCTGGAGACACTGTGTCCACAGCCAGGAGCAGAGAGTAATCAACGCTGTGTTCAGCCACTTTCTCCTTGGTCAGTCCAGGACCCCAGCCCAGGGAATGGTGCTTCACAGACTAAGGGTAGTCTTCCCACCTCAACTAACCCAAACCGGAAGCATCCTCACAGACCTCACAGAGGTTTGTTTGCCAGGTGCTATTAGATGGCATCAAGCTTACAGTCAATATTAACATCACAGAGGGTGAGGAGGAGGGAGAGAGGGAGGGAAGAAAGGCTTTCTTTTAAGGAATTAGTTTATCTGGTTATGAAGGATAGCCCAGGGGGCTGCACATTCACTGAAATGTCATTTTAGGTTGGAGCTTAGTGTTGGTAAGATATCCTCTTTTACTCATTACAAGCTGAGTATACAAAAAACCCACCAGCAAGTATGGAGTGCAGTTCGCTTCACTGAATGAATACTTAATTGATTTAAATGTTATTTGAAGAGAAACATGTGCTAGTACCTCTACATACTTTCATGAAAATTGACTTATATAACTCAGTATCACATATGAAAAGCAAATAATGTAAATATAATGTGAATTTTTAAAGAATAAGAACTCTTTGGCAGAAGTAGCATCTGTCCAAATCTCTGTGTAATTTCACCCAGTCAGTTTCACATAAAATCACAATATCAAAATCAATACCTGAGTATTTTAAAACAAGTGTGCTGTCATATTGTCATATGTGATATGAATGTTTATCCAAATGTGTTCAGAATCTAATGGGCTCACATGTGTAAGGCAGCCTCAGGCATATGGTTTATAGCTAACAAACTGAAAATTAACCGTAACTCAGTGATGTCTTTTAAAATACATTTTCAAGACAATTTTGCTGATATGGTAAAATTTTATCACTTGCTTTTATTCCTTTCTACTAACTTCTATCATTTCGTATTTTTATATAGACATAGTTTTTATGACTGCTTGGAATCTCACACAGAGTATTTACCATGCATCTCTTATCTTCCTTGTAATGTCTTATATATATACACAATTCTCTTTTTTTTTTCCTTTTTAGACATTGCCCCAGGCTGGCCTCATACTTGCTATATAAACAAAGATAATCTTGAACTTCCAATCATCTTGCCTTTACATCCCAAGTCCTGGGAGTATAGGCTTGTGTCATCATTCCTGGTTTTATGTCAGGCTGGGGATCTAACAAGGGACTTCACATATGTTAGCAAGCATTCTGCCAGTTGAAGCACATTCCCAAGTACTAGTTTTCACTTATATGAGTTCTGTTATAAATTTTGAATAAGAATCTGTGTTGAATTTTCTTTTTATGGGTATTCTTTATACAACATTTAGAACTTCCCAAATACACATATTTTGTTGGAGTTATTTTGTGTGTGTGTGTGTGAATTTAAACTTCAGAATAAAAGTTTAAATTTAGACAGAGAACTTTCTGGAAGTATTAAAGAGATCCTGGATACTACTCAGTCTGTGGGCTGCAATGTGGATGGCCACCACCCTCATGACATCATTGGTGACATCAACAGTGGTGCAGTGGCATGCCCAGATAGTTGAGAAGCAACAAGAGAAAATATTTCAATGAAAGGCCATCTGATAACCAAAACGAAAAGTTTCAATTTAAGAATGCATTAGGTTAAGGGTCTATCTATAATCAGAACTCATTTTCAGGACTTCCCAAGATTAAAAAAAAAAAAACAAGACAACCAATTTCTTGTTATCTTTGCTATTTTTCAATTGCTATGATTAAATAGCCCAACAAAAGCAACTTAAGGGAGAAAGGGTTTACTTTATCTTGCAGTTCAAGCCAGTTGCAATGGAAAGAACTTGAAGCAGCTGGTTACACTGCATGCACACTCATGCCTCCCTCCTTGCAACAGTTCCCAGACAGGAAGGGGTGACAGGGACATTGGATAGGTCTTTCTATGTCAGTTAAGCCAGTCAATATAATCCTCGCAGGTGTTCCCAGAGGTCCATCTCCCAGGTGAGTTGTCAATTAAGATAGTAGCACACTGGAGAATGAGTATAGATCTCACAAGTTTCCCGAAAAGAAAAACAGTTAAATAATCTTGCCAAAGGACCTTTGTTTTGAGGAAAAAATTGTTCACATGTGTGAAGTTTAAGACAGGAAAGAAGTTGGGTCATTGGAGACCTGGAGTTTGACAAGACTTTGAGGAGCTTCAGGTGGAGAAGACATGGTATTCAGCAGACAAGGTTGCTAGGCAAACAGCAGATACCTGTACTCAGGCACAGGCTGCTACATTCAGGTCTCCTGCAGGCAGACAACACAAGTTTGTACATAGATGCACACAAGTGGGCTGCCAGAGATGGAGGACCAGACGAAGACTCAATCTCTACCCTCAGAGCTACCTTTTTCACACAAAAGTGGCACTCTGGAAAATACAGTCATATAACAGATTACATATCTGTTCACTTTGAAGTAAACAGTTTACTTTTATACCAGTATCAGCCTATTTTGTGCTGGCTAATAACCCCCCACTGGATACCCAGAGGCTGATGTATTTTTGCTGACTCATACTGGATATCCATTTGAGCACCATGTTGTCTAAACATACGCTGGCTTTAAAGCCTTGTGTGCCCAACAAAATCTCTTTTAAGTATTTCAGATTCCCTCCTCTACTCCCTACTTGACAGCCTTTTAGTTCAGGGGAGTTTCTTTGGAGGCCAAGCCCAGATGAGTACTTTGGAGGCCAAGCCCAGATGAGTACTCAGAGAGGAG
The DNA here is from genome assembly GCA_001685095.1 of Ellobius talpinus. NCBI lineage: Eukaryota > Metazoa > Chordata > Mammalia > Rodentia > Cricetidae > Ellobius > Ellobius talpinus. The sequence continues at coordinate 21,115 of LOJH01013683.1, forward strand.
TAGAGCCAGTAACTATGGGTTGATCATCTTATCTAAGCACAGCTGCAGGGAATGTTAGTTTGATACAACTTGCCTGGCAGAGATTTTCCCTGACTATTTCTCCTTCATCCTCTGTCTTACTCTAAAATGTCCCCATGCCCCTGTCCCTAGATTGTAGGGTCTCTGGAGTGATCCTTTGCAGACGGTGAGAATGTAAAGTATAATGTCTTAGAGACTGCCTCTAAAATGTGTTTCTCAATTCATGTCACTATTCCACATGGTCTGTCATTACCTGGGAGCTACACAGATATGACAGAGGTAGAGGGCAGCCTCTGGTGATCCTGATTATTTATTCCCAGTTGGAGCAAAACTCAATTAGGATCAGGGAATCACAATATTGTACAACAACAACCATCTCCTTTGTTCCTGTGATTTTAGTAACAGCATAGAAGCTGAGATGGGTTGCTTTATTTCCATCCCTATGTTATGTCCACTACTGTCTTTTTAAAGGAATTATGTTCAACTTATGATTTGAAATCAGAAATATATCACATCAGCTGCAGTGATAACAAGTGTAACTAAGGAACCAGAGAGACAGCACAGTCATAGAATCACATGGCCACCACAGGTCTCTAAATTAGGTGACCAGTTCCATTAAAACTTCAAGGCACCCATAAAACATTCTCCTTTTTACTCAAAACAAAGGTTTATAAAGATTTTAAGATTTATTTTATTATTTTATGCCTATGAATATTTTGCCTGTGTGAATGTATGTGCACTACATGTTAGCCTGAAGGTTAGAAGAGGGTTTCATATTCCCAGGCACTGGAGTTACTGGTAATTGTGAACAGAAGTGGGTAGGAATCAAACCTGAGTCCTCTGGAAAAACAAATGCTCTTAACTGCCAAGCCATCTTTCCAGCTCCAAACAAAAATTCTTGGAAGGAGTGTGTAATTATTTCACTGTAGAGGGGAGGACCAGCTGCTAGGGCTAAGGTTTATCTTGCAGCCCTCTAGGATTCACTATACCCTAGTCTAGTACACTATCCATTCTTCAAGAACAATTTTTCCCCAGCATTTCTCTGAAAAACCTGGGTTAATAGTTTATGCTGCCTTTGTCCTGGCCCCCATTTCCCCAACTGTAAAGTAATATGTTGTAACAAGAGCACTGCTAATGAAAAATATTCTCCTACTGTGATAAGTATTCTAAGATTATAGTACATGTGAGTGAGGCTTGTCAGTATAACACTAGTGGAATATATATATGTGTGTGTGTGTATATATATATATATACACACACACACACATATATATACACATACATACATACATACATAATACATATATTCTTGTGAGTTTTGCCCAGTTGCACCAGGGACAAGAAGAACAAGTAAGGAAGCAAGGCAAGTTTCCCACAGGCAATAATGGTCACCCCACATTCTTCTCATGGGTCAGACAACATGAATCCTTGGCTTCCCCTGAGCGGAACTGCATTTGCAGAACTGAGAACACAAACAAATCAGTTGACGTGTGTAATAAAAGGTCAGGACTGGCTGGACTCATGAGGAACCCTGTGAAATCATACATGTCTACCAATGACAACTAGTAAAGGCTCACTGCTCATTGTGCTCTACCTGCATCTTTTATTGTTTGTATGCGCTGGTATTTCGGTGCACATGTGTACATGTGTGCAAGCATATTTGCATGTGTACACATGTGAAGGCCAGAGGTCAAAGTCACATGTTTCCTCAATCAATTTCCACCTTCTTTTTCGAGACAGGGTCTCTCTCTCACACACACTTCGAATCTGCAGTTTGCAGAATTGCCTAGACTGAGTGGTCAGCAAGCCCTAGAGATCATCTTGTTTCTTTATCTCCAGTACTGCAGTTATTGGTATTCAGTGCAATGCCCACATTTCTTGTGGTGTTGGGAATTGAACGTAGTCCTCATGCTTTAACAGAAGGTACCCTACCAACTGAGCCATTATCAGCTCCTGCTGTCACCTTTTAAAATATGAAATAGCAGTACACCCACAGAGGAATCAAACTGGACTTGGGACAATGGCTAGACAAGTAGGGGGGACAGCATGTAAAACAATATGTCCTGGGAGTTTGTGCACCTCCCTTCCTACAACCCAAGAAGGGGGAGGTGGGATAATGCAGAATTTCTGGTACTGCGTGTGTGTGTGTGTGTGTGTGTGTGTGTGTTTAGAATAATTCAAGACTAATACAAAGGGTTTGACCTGCTAACCTAAGTCACTGTAAGACACATTGCCTAGAGCTGATTCTATACCTTCACGAACTGTTCTGAAAAAATATGATATATTTGTCTCCTAAAGCCATTTGACTACTGTGTCTTTGTAACAGAGACAACACAAAACACCATTTCTCTGTTGTGAAATGCTGTGCTATATAAGGTAGGCCATCCTAGGGTCTTCATATGTCTTCACTGAGTTTAAATATGGGATACAGGGGCAAAAAGATGTGGAACAGGGAGTGTTTTGGAACACTCTCAGATGTGATGTGGCTGTCCTAGTCACGGCTACTACCACTGTGATGAAATATCATGACCTAAAGCGACCTGTAGAGGAAGGGGATTCTTTGACTTCCACTTCAGAGTCTCTCAATGAAGGACTTTCAGGACAGGAGCTCAAGCAAGGCTGGAACCTGGAGGCAGGAGCTGATGCAGAGGCCATGGAGGGTGCTGCTTACTGACTTTCTCCTCCTGTACTGCTCAGTCTGCTTTCATATAGAACCTCGTACCTTGAAGCCAGGAGTAACCTCAAGAATAATGGACTCATCCCTCCCACATGGATCAACAATGAAGAAAATGTCCTACAGGCTTGCCTGCAGACCAAACTTATGGAGGCTTTAAAAAAAACATTGAGTTCTCTCTTCTTAGATAACTTTAGCTTATTACAAGTTGACATAAACTAGGCAGCAATCTTGCTCTTGAATGCATAGCAACTATGATTACCTGCAGAAGACTATACACACCTGGCTCATCGACATCCATCCTGGATCAGGGAGGAGCTCACAAGGCTTGTGCCTTCCTGAGGACTTACAATGGGAGGAGAGATATTTTATTTCACTGTATAGCCACTGATAAGGTGCCCATGTCTCTATAAATATAACCCTTCATCCAGGCTTGTGAGCGACCCCAGTAAAACACACATGGGGTTCTAAAAGGAAAAGACGTGCAAGTAGAAGGGAACTAATATGGAAGAGGAGAGGGGTATATGAAAGTGAGAGGGTGCAAATGAGGACAGGGAGAGGTCATTAGAATCAAAAGACATTTGATACACCTGTATAAAAATGTCACAATAAAATCTATTCTTAGCAAAATTAATATATGCTAATAAGACGGGCAATGGTGGCACATGCTTTATCCCAGCACTCGGGAGGCAGATACAGGGTATCTCTCAGTTTGGGGCCAGCCTGGGTCTACAGAGTGAGTTCCAGGGCAGTCAGGGTACACAGAGAAACAGAGAAACCTTGTAGTGAAAGGGGAGTGGCGGGCCTGCTTTTCATCCCGCCCGGCTCCCACACAGCTAGCTTATACCCCGA
>LOJH01013685.1:0-16230 GCA_001685095.1 Ellobius talpinus
TATATATATATATATATGGAGAGAGAGAGGCAGAGAAGCCTTGAAAAACACACTTCTAAATGAGGTTGTCTCCATCAAGTCCTTCTCCTTGGAGTTCATGGAACTTCATAAAAGAGGAGATAGAAGGAGTGTGAGAGCCAGAGGGGAAGGAGGAAACCAGGAGCAGGAGGCTCTCTAAATCAACTGAGCAAGGCTTATATGTACTCACAGATAATGAAGCAGCATGCATAGGTCTACATCAGATCCTCTGCATATATATTATAGCTTTCAGTTTAGGGCTTTTATTGTACTCCTGAATAGGTGAATGAGTTGGTGTCTGATTCTTGTGCCTTCTGTTATGGCTCTTTGCATCTCTTGGTTTGCCTTGCCCAACTTCAATGTGATGGTTTGTGTTTTAACTTATATTTAATTTTGTGTAAAAAAAGTTAAAAACATATAGAGAAAATACTGTATTCTAGGTAATAAGTAATGGAAAGGTCTTTATTTGGGGGAAAACAGGAAATTATTTGTGAATGTCAAAGCTGCATAATTTATGAAAAGTGGAAATAACTCAACTTTCTATCAATTTAATGCTTAAAATATTGTATATATTAAAAATATAGAAAGAGAGGAAGAACGATTACATTCTGAAAGCTCTCATATAATGAATGGATTAGATACTGATTTGAAGGCAATTATTTGAAGCTTTATTGGGAGATAGCCAAATGTAGGAGGTAGACTCTAGTTGCAGGAAGTAGGTCTCTCAGGTATACCTGAGTGCTATATCTTACATTGGCCTCTTCCTGTGTGCTTCTCATATTTGCTTCCTGTTTGCTATGATGTGCACAGCTTTATACTCACTGACTGACTGACATTCTATTCTGCCAAGCAACCAAAGACTGATCCCTTTGAAATGGGGAGTTCCAATAATTTTCCTCCCCTTAAATTGTTTATCTCAAGTATGTCTATCACAACAATGCAAAACTTACTAATATAGAAGATACTACACCATAAAATTATAATAATTCATTATATTTATGTTAACAGAGATGGAGAGGTATCATAAAAATGTGGAATCAAAAAGATTTTATGGAATAATTTAGTATGTGAAAGGAAATAATTAGCAGTAAGTAATACAAGAGTTTTGGACAAAGGAAACTGGAGAAGCAAAGATGACATTTTCTGAAATCATGGGGAAGGTCAAGAGTTTGACTTATAGCCAAAAGAGTTTGAGATGATTATGCCAGGAAAGCTGGTTGGGCATGTTGATGGAACATGTTTAGAATAATGATGCAGTTATAAAAGCCTTTCCAGTGCAGATATATTTGTACTGAATACTCATTTGAAATCACCAATGTAATAGCACAGACTGCTATGTATTCATATGTGAGTGATAGAAAATTAGTAATACATTTATGAACCCAGCCACTGACAGGAGGGAAAACCAAGATATTCTATCATCACAGATAGTAAATAAAATTAATATGATTACTGCTTCAAAGTCTAACTGATAAATTCTGTAGAATGAGTTCTGAAAATTAACTAAACATTTTACAAATGGAGAGATTTTGAATGTTTTTATAACAGCAATAGCAATGAAGTAAAATAGATGAGCATGGGCTTGGATTTGAGATTAAGCATCTTATTTAGGGGAGCCTGAACTAAAAGTGCATTATAATGTGTACAGTCTCATAATATGATTATGGGAACATTGCGATTTTGTGTTCTTTTTCTCTTATATTTGTTATAAGTGTGCTTACTGTATGTTTATAATGCATGTGCTCATATGCTCACAGATCAAACCATCCATATGTCCATAGATATGGAAGAAGACACAAGATGTCTTCCCCTATCATACTCTTATCAGTTTGTTTAAAATTGGGTATTTTTTGAAACTGAAAATAGACTGGTGGCCAAAGAAATCACAGTTATTCTCCTTCCTCCCTGCCCAATTATACAAACAGCTGTATCCTTTTTGTGTGTGTGAGAGAGAGAGGAAGGGGGGAGAGGGAAGGAGAAAAGGAGGGAGGGAGATAGGGAGGGAAGGAAGGAGGGAGGGAGAGAGAGAGAAGGAGGGGGAGCAAAGGTGTCTTGATGCTTCTGTGTCAACAATGAGTGCTTTTACCCACCAAGCTAGCTTCCTTGGTTCATGAGTGATATTTCTTAAGAAAAAAATCCCTCTAAAATTGCTGGTTATACTATTTTATTAAAAAGATATAAAAAGGTTATCCAGTGAAATCTTGGAACTTTCTAGGCAAACAGTGGAATATGGGAGATAAGAAAAGAATTTAGATACCTTTTAGGAAGAAATAATTTATATTCTTGAATGCAGTGTGGGTTTTGCAGTGGGAGCTGTATTCTCTATACTTGCTCTACTTTTCCTTAAGACAGATAAAGAGACTCATTATCTGAGAGTTATAATGGGATGCTAGTGATGCCTTGACAGATAAGACATAAGATAAGAAATATAAAGGAAAGGAGTCAATAAAATTATAATCACCCAATCTGGACCTCATTAATGAATAATCTTGCACATATGCATTTATTTAACAAATATTTATTGAACTTTTTCTATTTTCTAAGTATTCCTCGGGCACTTATAATGTGAGGGTAAACAAAACAGTGTGTGTCTTAGCTTACATTCATCATAAATTTTAATTGAAAACAACTATGGTTTATTAGCTATGTTCCTTTGGGCAGATTTCTTCATGAAGCAGAAGAAAAAAGTAATTAATGAGAATTGAGGTTTTCCTTGACAGTGTTTTGAAATGAAGAAAACAAGAAAGAATGATTTTAATTAGGCAGCGGAGAGCTTTGTCTGTTAAGGAGGGAAGCAAAGGCATTAGAGTCACATTGGACAGTAATCAATAGTGTAATGTATAAATCCTGCTGGAAGTCAAAGATTATTCAAGATAGAAATGAGAAAGACAAGGTTTATGTAAAGGGGAGAGGGTGGATGGGAAGATGCTTGAATTTCATGTTATGTTTTGATATAATGCAAAAGATGTTGATTAATGATTCTTTTTTATAGATTATAACAAATTAAGTATACCTAAAATCTTTAACATGGAACCTGTGATTTTGAATATCAAATATGTTCCCCAAATGATTGAAAATCAAGCCTCTGCTAGCATATGACTACAAGAATGAAAGAACTGGGGATATTCACCAATCTTATTCCAGAAGACAGCCAGTTTAGGCACCTTCTCCATTATTGCTAGATGTCTTAGCTGTGGTCATTCTTGCAGATTCTTGGGAATTTTCTAGCACCAGATTTCTTCCTAACTGCATAGTGGCTCTCTCTACCAAGATCTCTCCTTCATTGCTCTCACATTCAATCCCTCTCCCCACTCAACCATCTGGTTCCCTCACTTTCTTGTCTCCCATTCCTTCCCCTTTACCACCCCTTCCTCACCCCCAGTTTACTGAGGGGACCTCCTCTAATTCTCCTTCCCAGGGAAATCCTTGCATCCTTCTTAAGGTCTTCCTTGTCACCCTGTGGATTCTCCGGAGCTGTGGATTGCAGATGCAGAGATCCACAACCAAGAACCAAACTGAGCTCTGGGAATCCAAGCCAAGAGAGTGATAAGGGAATATGTGAGCAAGGGATGTCAAGACTGTGATGAAGAAATCTACAGCCCCAGCTGAACCAAGCTGTGGAAACTCATAAAATCTAGGTCGACAGCTACAGAGCCTCCATGGAACCAAGCAAAGCCCTCCATATGTGGGAGACAGTGGCAAAGCTTGTACTATCTCAGAGGTCCCTGGCAGTAAGACTAGAATCTATCCCTGGTGCATGAGCTTGCTTGTTCAGCCTTAAAACGGGATGGAGAAACTTGTCCTGCCCCAATTTAATGTGCCAGACTTTGATGACTTCCCATGGGAGCCCTTGAATTTTTTAAAAATGAAAGGATTAATTATGCTTGAAAAATCAACCATTGGAGGACATGTGAAACCAGGGAAAATAATTGTTGTTTTTTTTTTTTATCTAAATTGTTCTATTCACCAGCAAAGACTTGGGAGCCATGTATTGGCATGAAAGCCTGTTAGATCAGAGAAGCCAAGAAGCAACTGATTGACCTTGCTTTTTGACCAGAGACCCAGCAAAAGAGTGTCTTTCCACCTCTCCCAAACCAAAAATGCCCTCCCTACTTCTTCCTGTGCATATCTCTATCCATCTTTCTGGGTCCTCAATACTCTCTATGGCTAATTCTTGTAAATTAGTCAATGACTCTGCCCCCTGATCTGAGGTTAATTATATTTAACAGAGTCTCAGAGTTTCACATTGAGATCAAACATCTCACGAAATTTATCCCTTTTTCCTCTAAATAAAAATGAACAGTTTTTTTACTCTAACATAGTAAAACTATACACAATAAGAACAAATATCAGCTAAGAATTACATTCACAATTTCCAGTTCATTAGTGTTTAGCAAATTAGTAGAAAACATTCTATTATCTATCTTATCTTGGTGAGTTCAGAGTTTTATACCTAAACCACTTTCTACCATAACCTGTATTGGAAACACAAAAATGTCTTTTTAGACCTTAAAACATTTTCTTAGATAAACAGCTTAAACTTTTATGCCTCTCAATCTTATTAACTTTTCATCTATTTTGTAAGTTTCTTTCTTGTGTAATTTTCATTTGTAAGCTTCTTTTCTGAATTCGGTAACAAAGAAAATGGTGTAACTATCTAGTCTTGAACCCCAATTCTGAGAAGGATAAATATTACCTGAATAAACAGGAATGAAGGGCAAGCAACTTTAAAAACTATAGAAGTGACAAAGACATCTGACTTCCTGGACAGTCACATGAGTTTCTTGTTCAATATTGAGGTATCCATCTTTGCCCTATAGGCTTAAAATATCTGATAGACTTTTCTGTGAAGCAGAAATTTTGAAGATTTTTACTATCTTATCTTGGAAAAATTTGGCAGTCAACTTCCTTGTGTCATGCTTGTTCAGTTTGTACAACACACTGTCAGCATTGAGTCAAGGGCAGTTTTTTGACTAATGGCTAACTTTGCAAAAATTAAAGCAAACTCATATGGAGGTTCTTCAATGACCAGCATTTTCTATGTAATATATTGTTGCTGCTAGGAGCAGAAGTGTCTCACTCTCATGAACAACCTTATCTGTTGTGAGAGAATACTGTTGTACACTGCAAAGATTTGTCACTTATACTGGTTTAATACAACGCTGATTGGCCAGTAGCCAGGCAGGAAGTATAGGTGAGGCAACCAGTCTAAGAGAATTCTAGGGAGAGGAAGAAGAGACTCAGTCACCTGCCAGATGCAGAGGAAGAAAGATGAGAATGCCTTACTCAGAAAAGCTACCAAGCCACATATTTAGAATTATGGGTTAACTCAAGTTGTAAGAGCTAGTTAACAATAAGCCTGAACTAATAGTACAAACAATTTATAATTAATATAAGCCTCTCTGTGTTTCTTTGGGATGGAATGATTGTGGGACTGGGCAGGAAAGCAAATTCTGTCTACATTTATTGGATTAAAATACTGCAAATGTCATATTCTACAGATCTCTGAAGTCTTTGAACAATACCTACTTACCAAAAGTATATCTCTGCTTGACCTTGAAAACATACCTAACATGACTAGACTAATACAAGCTTCATTGTTATCTTAATTATCCTAAACAGATTGTAATAGTAACTTTCAAAGACTAGACTTTGCATTACAATTTTAAATGAGTTGCATAGTTACAATACCTTGCAGCATGTTGTAACAAAATAGCCTTAAATTTGTTTCAATATGCAATAATGAATACTAACGTAAAATATTTGAGATTAGTAGTTGATTTTAGGGAACCCTGAGAAAATCAGTTTATTGGTCAAGTTCTGGAAGAGCTAACTGTATCATTTGTTGCCCTGTCTCTCTGTAATGGGAAAGTACATGGCTTATCTGAAGTCTTGGTTGGGGTAGTCTATGAGGGTGGATCATCTTAGCTAAACCACTTTGAAGTTGACTGGAGAAATTTGTAGGCCTAAACTGATCTTTGAGTGGTGTTTGTCAACTTAATGGCATTACTACAGTCCAGGTATATTTGTCATTGCAGGACTCAATCTTTTAGTGACCTCAAAGATCACTGTTAGGGATAGTCATAGCATATTGCAGAACACTTAGTCACTTTAAATGTCACATAAAGCATATCTCGTAAAGTTTAGAGGGCCACAATATATTAAGTGCATATGGAGTACACAAACTTACTTCCTGGTTATGTTTTAGACTCAAACCCCAAAACACATAGAGAATACTAAATGAAGCTTATTTCTAAAATTAGTTAGTATTCTGTATGACTACTAACATCCCAATAAATTTTATATATATGTATGTATATAATTGTATAGATTATGAGATAATATTTATATCTTAAGAAAAGTTTTAGAGAGTAAAAATAAAACCAAATGATTACAAGATTAGTGGCAACAAAATAGCCCCTTGATTTTTGTTTTCTTCTGTCCCATACCTGGTGGCTCTTCTGACATCAGAGTGATTTTTCTTGAATAAGGACATTTGGGTTTAGCGAAGGAGAGAGTCATACTCCAGCTCCAAAAGTAGCCTTAATTTTTAATTATTGGAACTACAGAAAGACTATTTGCCTTTTATGTTTTTAGAGAACAGCAAAGGCAAGCATTTGGAAACATCTGTGAAATTCTACCCCATTGGAGCTGTGCATTAGGCCTATTTACTCTTTTTCTTGGGACATTTTCTCTTGATGACTTGTCTTGCCTTTTCAGATGTCTCAATTATACAATGGATTTTAGATTTAGATGCCTTATTTGGATTCTTTCTTTCTCCTGGAAAAATACAAACAAAACCCTGCCACAATCCTGACTTTGGAGAGTTCCTTTGTTGGCAGGTTATATCTTTGTTAAGGAAAAGGGGTTTTGGCAACAGAAGAAGTATTATCTTTTAACAAACTTTTTTCATACCAGATCAAATGAAAGACATTTGTTAGTCTTATAAGTTAGTTTGAGTTGAATGGTAAAGCTGTTCAATAAATTATCACCTTTCGTAACCAAGAGGTCTCTCTTGTTCTAATCTAATATTTATCAATCTTGGTGCTATTCATAGTTTTTCTTCTCTCATGAGAACAAAAGAAAAACATCTTCTCTAGTGAAACACATTGCCTGTTTTGCATTCTGAGATCAACACATCTTTTTAATATACAGGTTGATTCAATTCGGCATTTTTTGACTTTCCAGTGTCTCTCTATAGCTGTCATTTCTTTCTCATTAGCATTTAAAAATTTAAAGTTTATGAACCACTATGTAATTTAGCTTGGGTTTTTTTTATTACCACTTTCTTTTTATTAAGTTTATCTTTTAAAGCATATTTAGATCTTTATATAATGGTTTATCCTGTAAGATTGTGAGATATATCTGTAATAGGCATTACATTGTGATACACAAAAACTGTTTTATTTTTACTAGAGACAGATGCTGAAGCATTGTCAGTCTTAATTTGAGCAGGTATCTGACTGCTAAACAGCATAGGGTGAAGAAGTAACCTTTCAGTTCACATGGTCTTTGCAAATCAACATATTGACCTTCACCTAGAGGCTGATCTTAGGAAATTTTAAGATGTCTAGCACTATTTCATTGTTTAATGGCCCAGCTTTCTCTGTCCACCATGTTTACCATTGTAAGTGAGGACCAACTTCCAAAATTGCTGTAGCTAAATATTCCCAGTCTTGTGGTATAATTCTGTTCTGACTTGCCCATGAATTTAACATCTTTTTCACAAAAGGTGAATGGATACCATATGAAATGACTGCTTTCTTAAATCTCTTCAAATCTAATATTTTTATAGGATTCTATTTAACTTCTGTATAACATCAGAGGTATCGTCTGCTGGTCATTACTGTGTAATAACTAGATAAACTAAGTTTGGTTTTCTAATAACCTTGGGTCACCCCTCTTCAGTATCATCATGCAGTGGTATGATAGGTTCTTATCTAAATTCCTCTGTCTATATCTGAGTATTTTTTATATCTCCGTTATAAGTCTTTCTAAGCCTTGTAGCTTATCAATAATAAGTCTTTCTAAGGCTTGTATTTTATCATTCAAATTTTCATGTGTCAGAGTTAATCAAGCCAAATGTGAATTGCCAAACTGATAGTAATTATAGTTGACATTATGTCAATCCCAGATTAGTTGCTTAGCTTTCTTTTTTTAAAATATATTTTCAAGGCATCCATTGTGGCATTATGTTTCCTAACTACCTACATTAAGATATTTCCCATTATTGATGTGGGAAAGATTTTTTTGGACCTTCTAGCTGTCTTTTATCAAATTTGCTGTGAGGGGTGTGGCAGCAGGGCTGTGAATCACTTGGGGCTGGGCTATATGGTGGCAGCAGTAGCAGCAGCAGTAGCAGCAGCAACAGAATCCTGAGCAGATGATTTAGTGTGAGTTGTTCCTCTGGTGGTATTATGAGGCACTTGGGATCAGAGTCTGTGACAACTACAGAAGGAGGAGCAACAGAAACTCATGGGCTCTGTAGTGCAAACAGGTACAGTGGCATCACCCATGACAGTAGTAAGGACTGGAGGCTTCTGAAGCTACAACACGATCCTGTGCTATGTGTTTGGTACCAAATGTTTTTTGTTTTTTTATCTAAGTTGTTCTAATTACCAATCAGGAGTCAGATGTTGGAGTGAAAACCTGCTATTTCACAGAAGCTGAGAAGCAACCAGGTGACCTTTGTTTCTCATTGTCAACTCAGCAAGAGATCATCTCTTCACGCATCCCAAAACTAAAAGGCTGACAAATATCTATGTCCCTTCCTATTTCTTCATGTGCCTCTCTCAATCTATTTTTCTATGGTCCTTCATGGTGTCTATGACTAATTTTTGTCAAGTAATTCCTGTCTCCAATCCATGATCCAAGGTTAATTTTATTGACACAGTCTTGGAATTTCACAGGGAGATCAAATATCCCATGACAGGATATATATATGTATATATATATATATATGAAAAGGCATTAGATTCACAATGGACAGTGATTAGCTACCAAGTCTTTGAAAAATCAAAGTTTATTATAGAGTTAGTGCTGGACAGCATCAAGGGCACTCAGTAAATCTGAAGGTGAAAGAATGAGCTCACTGTGACTAATATAATTTATTTTATTGAACTATGAAAATTTGAACTTCACATAGATTTATTTTACAAGTTTTAAATGAATATACAAAATTAAATAAAATTTGTCAATTCCTATAAATGTGTCAGTTTTTTAAAAAGAGAATTTACTTCCTTCATGAATGGTAAAAATTTTCTGTTATATAATAGTACAATACAATGTTGAGGGGCTGTTATTATGCCAGACAATATTGAGCTTAAAATTTGATGGTATTACATGTTTAAATCCTTTAATTTATACTTAAAAATGAAATTGTAATAAGAAGTCTTGAAGTAGCAATTTACACACTGGGATTCCTCAGTACTGGTAGTTTCTAGTTTTAGTGGCGTTCATGCAATGTCTGCCATACCTTCATTGAAAAATATTCTGACATTTTTTGACTCAAATGTTAGAAAGAACCTTCCCTCTGCATGCTACTAGAGGAAAAGTTATTAATGGTTTTACCAAGCACTGGATATTACATACTACAATATCACTCAAGCAGGCAAGTTGTGCAGACTGGTGCAATAGTGGCATGGCAGTATGAGGGTAACCAACAACTGGCTGAATTTGAGGTTGACACCATAGGAAAATTTCCTTGTCTGATACTTCTAGCTTCTTCAAACTGTATGATTTAGGAGATCATAGGTCCTAGGGTAAACTTATGATATTGTTTTACTGTACACCAGGGAAAAGAAATAAGTCATAAACTGTCAGTTTAACCAATGTAATGTTTTATAATAATAAAAGTATGTTTTCTAGAATGTCATCACAAAAGTTTTCCAGACAAAGGATGAAGGAAAGATAGCTCACCTTAAGGATAAAGTCAGTGCCTACAGATTCATTCAGTGTAAAACACCACCCTGCCCAGGTAACAAAACACTGAATGGCTTTTACTCATTTATGGAGGTAATGAGATTCAGAGAAGCCAGGGCTGAGGAAGACTGTAAGGACTCACAATGATGGAATAGCACCTGAGCCTAAATTTTCCTGCCTCTAGAGAAGCAACCTTTTTGTTATGGTGAGCTACCATCAAGTTATCTGAAAATAGTGAGTGACAGAATTTTCCTTCTAAAGCTTAGAATTTTTTCACAGGAAAAAAGGACATATTGTAAGCCAACCAGCATCAATATTAACATCTTTTAAAAATATAGGAAATTAAAGTAACAGCAGAGCAGGAAAACTTCAGCATTTTTTAAAACTACTAAACACAGACTGCCATTTATTTTTCAGTCTAAAACAGATTTGAAAATAAATTTCTTTGAGCACTGATCAGGCATAACAAATGGATATTCTAAAATAAGAAACATTTTCTTTCCTTTATAATTTTTTAAAACTTTGTATGACATTGTAATGAAAATTATGAAGGGTATTTAAGAAGATTAAGTTAATTTCAAGTTTGACAACTCATCTTCAAGTTAACTCATAATGTGCGTTCAAGTATATTAGCAATTTCCCATTAAATTTCTTTAAAAATTTCTGCTCACTACTGCTTTGAATAAAGGCTTCTCAACACATTAATGATAATGTGATTATTTATTAGATAGAAAAGGAATAATATTTTCACAGTTAAGAATTGATTAGATCTTATCTTTTTTACCCTAAGTAGTTTTATAGATATTAGAGAAGCAATATTGAAAATAAATGAATCAAGATGGAGTAATATTCAAGGAAGGAAGATAAGAAAGTTCAACAAATTATTTGCTAGTGATTATAGAACAAAGAACATTAGCAACTATATGTTCATAAATGCTATAATTATATTTGTTTTTAGATAGAAGACATTGCTTATACCCACATTGTATCTTAAATATACATCTTATTATACACAAAAATTAATGATACCTATATCATTCTACAAACTTAAATGATATAGCATGATCTTGAGTGAAATAAATAAATGTCAGAAATATATTTAAAGTATATCTTTATATGGTCTACATCATCACAAAGAGATGCAATGAAAAGGCTCTTCATTGTCTGATTAAACTCTTATCAGTAGCAATTGTACCACATCATTGTAACTATTATAACTTAGAAGGCAAGAAGGTTAACTATTTACAAATATAATTACAGTTATTTCTTACTTGAAAGTCACATAGGAGATCTGCTTACATTCCTTCTGTCTCCTATCTTTTGGAAAGCTCTCAAGGCAAGAAGATGTGTGGCGCTGTATCCCACAACTGGTCATTTTCTTTGTCAACAAAAGTGCTTAACTACCCTCAAAGTTGATCTCTCATTTCTTCTAAATAAGACATTGCTCTCAGAGCTGAATAAATAATCAGACACATAAACATTCTGTTTGCTGTAACTTTTCTTTTTAAAATGCTGTCTGATTTAACTTTTTTGTGGTACTTCTTTTCAAATGCTATTGACTTTTTCAAGGAGTTGACAATGAAAGAAGAACCCCTGAACCCACAAGTAAAATGAGTGCTGGAGATCTATATCCTGAGTGCTCTTGAACCATTTGAGTACATAAAAATTCCTCTTCCAAGTGCTGAAGCTGTGTTCCTTTATAAATGCTCAGGGTAACTACTAATTTTCAAACACAGCCAGTCAGGAACCACAAGAATTTTGTACCATTGTCAACTTATCCAGGAAGTTTACTTTACCAATCATATACACAAATACATATAACTGTGGATATTTCAAGAGGCTAAATGTTGATTGGATCTTCTCTTTCTGCCTCTCCCTTTCTTTAACAAATTGTGTGTATAATTGAGTTTGCTAAAAACAATAAACATGATTTTAACTTGCTTATGACTAAAACTACTACCATAAAGTTACATCTTGAAAATGAAAACAAGCTCTTTAGGTTTGTACCTACTGTAAACAGAAAGAAATGAGTGTAATCAAGCAGGTTTGTACTCCTCAATGCTAAAGCTTGTAAACACAAGTAGCATTTTTATGTTGCTTGGAATCTCTATTCTGGAACCTGAGAGACCTCTATTGAAAATTGCAGAAGCATCTCACCTATTTGTAAAAATATTGCAAGGATATTTAAAATCAAGTAGAATTAGACCCAACAGCTTCATGATGTGATAAGTGGGCTTAAAATTATGAGTGGTACATGAGTACAATTCAGAATGGATTCAGAAAGGTCTTTGGATTAACCTTATGCCTTTATGATGACTAATGGTAGAAGTTTCTTTTCAAAGTAGAAATGATTATGGTGACATTAATATGAAGTATCTTTGCTTTTAACAATGGTCATAAGAACATATATTATCAAAACATTTTATTTTTTTAGCTTTTATTATATATTTCATGTATACGGGTGCTTTGTTTGCATGTATGCCTGTCTGCACACCCAAATATAGTATTGGATTGGGAGCTTTCATGTGGTTGCTTGGAATTTAAACCAGGTCCTCTGGAAGAACAGCCAGTGCTCGTAACCACTGAGATATCTCCCCAGTTCCAGCATTTTAAATTCATTGCTATGTTATTATTGTAAATATAGACATCTAGATTAAATTCTCTTCTGATAAAACAATATAATAGTAAAATCGAAATTGATTCAACTACATTATGTTACAATTTAGAATAAGATGTTTTTTTATTAACACCAAACAAATGTGTTGTGAAAAGAATATGATTTACTTTTCTAGTTGGTGGTATTTATTATAGGAAAAAATTGGCCATTCATTTAAAGAGTCAGACCAAATGTAATGAGTATCTACACCTTATTATAAGTACTGAAATTTCAAAATCCTTTATTTTAAAATATTATAGCAATGTGCATGCAAACTTAAAGAGCCAATGCATAAATGTGGTAAACCTGTAAATCATATGATTTGAATAATTAGCTAGATTATGCATGTGGTGCCTTCAGATGACAAGAGTTGATCCTCAGACTAGTTTGAAAAGTAGAATAATGCAGTGAATGTTTTCAGGTCAATGAAATAAGAACAAGACATATAGCAGAAGAGAAACACCTGTTCCAAATCTGTATGACTTCTAATTAAAACAAAAGTCAGGACATTTCCATATTTTGTTTCTGACAATGATATACTCTGACATAGTTAAATATTTCACAGTAAATATTCTTTCAAGATTGTTAAATAAATAGAATGGCAAAAAGGGTGAAGTGATTTCTTTGCTATTGAATGTCCATATATGTACATGCCCATATATGATTCAATATTTAGCCACATAACATAGTATGTTAGCAAAGTTGGATCCAAAGACATAAAAGCAGAAAAAATGCAATATAGTACAGTATGCTAAATAAAAAATGTGTTAGAAGAAATATTGATGAATGTTAAAGTAGGAGTTTTGAAAGCACTGACAAGCATTTGAGTAGACAGATGAGAAACAGCATTAAACTGCACTATTATACTATGCAGTCAGCATTATACACTGCATATGTGCTAAATGACAATGCAAAAGTACAATATGCAAATTTTGAAGAGTTCAGACTAAGTAGTAAATGGCAGATATTGAAGTTATGATATGCCACCTGGCATAAACATAAAATAGCTGAGAATTTGCATTAGATAGTATAATGTCAACTTGACAAATGGCAGAGTCATTTTGAAAGAGGGAACTACAAAGGATAAAATGTATCTATCAGTACAACTCTTACACTTAAGTCTCAGGCATCACTATGGAAGAGGGGATTGAAAAAATTGTAATATCCAGAGGAACAGGAGTTTGTTGTGAAATTGTGTCTTTTTAAGAATGTCAGAAGCTATGCTTATAAAGGTTTCATAAACATGGCGGCCTAAACATGAACTGAATAAGACAAACACCAATAGATATCAATAGTAGATGGTAGAAAGCCTAAGAGGTGTAAACTTGCCACTTAGAACAAAGAAGTAAGAAATGCTGAGAGAAGAAATAGTGTTTCCCAGGACACACTGATAGGTTATCCATGCCAAATGGTCAATTGCTGTGGGAAATTCTTCAACCAACAGCCTTTAAGATACCACTCTACTTTGGGCATGGTCTCATGTACTATAAATGCAAATAAAAAGCATTTGTAGGCCTCTTGGCTGCTGTATTTATTTACAGTCCCAAGCACATGCAGAAGACTGTGTATTGCTACTCTTCCTATGAGTTTATCCCCAGATAAATAAATCTTTGTTATATTCCACTTTGTGCTTTGTGGAAGTCTTTTGTAAGCCAACAAAATGGCACAACAATGAGGGTGACTACATCCACATAAAAACTGAGAGAGCTTGGGAATGAATTCTATGTCAGAGGAGAGAGCCACTTGTTGGTTCCTGGCTGCTTAACCCCAAAATAATCATATAGAAACTGTATTAATTAAACCACTGCTTGGCCCATTAACTCTAGCTTATTATCAGCTAACTCTTACATATTGATTTAACCCATCTCCATTCATCTGTGCATTGCCATGTGGCTATGGCTTACCAGGTAAAGTTCTGTCCAGTTTCTGTCTCTGGCAGGGGCTACATGGCTTTTCTCTTGACTCTGCCTCCTTTCTCACGGCATTCAGTTTAGTTTTCTCTGCCTACCTCTATTCCCTGCACAGGCCTGATACGGTTTCTTTATTAACCAATTATATTCACAGCATACAGAAGGGAATCCCATATCAAGTCTAGATACAAATGAACAGAGTTAAGCACAGCTTCTTTGTAGGTGTATTTTTTTTCAGATGGGTTCTATTTGCTGGCAGCCTATAGAGGCACAGATTTTTACAAGGTGGCTTCCTGGTTTTTGCTGTAAGAACAAAGGAACTCTGACTCTTTTGGGAGGTCCTGTACTTAAGTGGGATCTGTGAGCAGAGAGTTATAAATTGCTTGATGGTGACATAGACCCACTGCATTCCTGGAGCTGGGGCAGGGTGCATGATTCGCAGAGGTGGTCAACATGCCTCTTCCATGTTGGACTGGGTAGAACAAACAGACAAGACTACAGAGTTGATCCTAACCATACCCACTTAGCATTTTTTAAAAGGCAATCCTGTTCAGAAAATGATTACACATATTCAATAAAGACAGATTCAGACAAAAATAAACCTCACAGTGTGTTTTAATTGTACTTAGGCTTTGGAGAGAGAGGGAAAAAAGTAAAGACAATTTAAAAGTAGTAAACAGTTTTAAAGAGGCAGTAGAAGTAATATAAAGGAGTTCAGACAGTCATAGAGTAAAGGAGTAAAGAAAAATTAGCCATGTAAAAATGGAATATACATAAAGATTCTGTATTATGTATATTATTGTGGTTTTATTGATTTTTTTATTGCAGAGATACATTTGATTATGGGGGCTGCTAAGTTAAACCAATATAAAAGTATCTTGACTTCAAAATTTGAGTCTAAGGATATGTTAGTTTGGAAAAGAGGTTCTGCTTTTGTTTTCACAGGAAACGAGAATCTGTGGATTCCTTCCTGGCTAATGTGATTGATGGAACAAGACCCCCCAAAGGTCTCCTGGAACCCTAAGAATACTTTGCCCAACAATCAGCAAGAAGTAGTTTTGAAATCTATGCCCAAATTCTCAAAATTATTGTTGATAAATGTTTATTTTTTATTTAAAGATGGATATGATATAGATATGAATACTTTGCATTGATATTGACTTCGGTCTATTGATACAAATTTAAAGTCAATTGGCTACACTGTGTATATGTATTTCTGCTATTGTTTGAGGTATTGTGTTTGTGCAGCTCATTTTAAAATGTAATGTATAGTTAAGAAATATAGATAATAGACAGTCATCTGTAATAATCAAACATTGTAGTAATGTTAGTTAGGTTTTCTAGATGTACAGAGATATATTTCAGATAGATAGATAATTTTCAAACACTTCAAGGAAATGAAGAACATGGCATTTGAATAACTTAGGATTCTGCTGTGTAAAACACAATTCCTCCTGGCAGCACCAATCTATTCTGAAGAGAATGTTGGTCACTGAAGACACTCCACTTGGAGCTTGTTTTCTTCTTGGCAAAACTGGTCTTTGGGCAAAGAACAGCTCCTTCCTTGACCACTGACAAAACGCATGGTGTCCAGACTGGACAAGCAAGATACAAATAAAAAGACCTCCAAACCTTGCCAACACAGGTAATATGGTTTTTAAAAATTTCCTTCCTCTGAAAATAGTCTGTCAGTTACTCTAGGCCTTAGCCAAAGTTGGTTGCCCC
>LOJH01013686.1:0-21440 GCA_001685095.1 Ellobius talpinus
CATGAAGTAGAATCAAAGCCCGGATCCATTGTCCTTGGCTTCTCAGTCAGCTCAATTCCATCTCAACTGTTTAGAACATCCATGGAACCCACCCATGACCCTTAGTCAGATTCTGACCCGAGGAGTGGGGGCTTGTCTCCATTTCTCCAAATAGAGGTTGAACACTTTGGTCAATAGTTGGGGCTGGATCCAGGAGCATCACATTGCAGAGAGGAAGCCCTTCTTGGGACTAGGATGTCTCATTTCATTAACACTTTACAAGTGTTGGGATAACTAGGTGGAGGATATTTAACTGTCAATGAAAATAAGCTTCCAAAAAGACGTTATGTCTTGTAAATAGCAGTGTCACAATGGGAACAAGTAAACTAAGGCTGTACCCAGGGTGGTTGGGGAAACAGGAAGTTGCAAAGGCAAAATAAGGAGATTATATATCACAAAACACTGTTTTGGCTGTAAGAGTCAGCAACAAGAGTGGTAACAGTCCAAGGCTGGACATAACAGCAACTGAGCACAGGGCCTTACACAAGCATCAAAGTGTGGCAGCCTTGGTGTAAGCAAGGGTTTTGGAAGTTTGTGAGGTAGACGAAGGGGCTCCTTCTCCCTTGACACTTCCTTCCACATTCACATGGATTCCAGGCTTTAAACGCAGGTCAACAGACTTGCACAACAAGCACCTTTACCTGCTGAGCTGTGTAACACGTGCCCCCTCCTGGCTTGTTAATCTGACTGGGGACTTACTATCATTTCTAGTTATGATGGTCATGGGAGGAAATAGTAGCTAGTGTCTGTCACACATGGCCCAGGGTGTTAACTTTTCTTAATTTTGCAAATCTGCAGTATGCCCCATTAAGTTGCTGGGCCACTTGTGTCTCCACATAGGAAAGGATCCAGAGTCCCGGGTACTATACCCCTGGCCAGGAGCTCAAAGGTAGAGCCTGGGCAAGCCTATGTGCTTGGTCACATTTTGAGGACTCCCTGGATAATGCTGCTGATAAAGGCTCTAAAACAGGAGGTGTTATTATTTAGCTGGCAAAGAGCTTGAGGGTATTAATAAATAAATAATTTTTCTTCTCATTGATTCTAACACCAAGAGATATCCTCCTAGCCAGAGCTTCCACAGCTCCCCAGTAGCCCGTGGGGCAGGCAGGGCAGAGGTACAGGTGCCCCTGCCCCATCCAAGTTCTTACACTTATAGTCTGTAGAACCTGCAGCTCATAGGGTAAATTAGCATTAGTGCCACTCTGCAGGGCACCACCAGTTGTGCCTTGAAGTCAGTGCTCTAAGCCTCAAGTGGCTCTTCCAAAAACATCCCCAGGAGGCCTTACCCAGAGTTCTAGGATCTCTAGGAGAGGCTAGAAGGCTCCAAGGAAAAATGGCTTCATGATCACTACTCAATTCAAGTTCTTGGCAGGCCATAGGCCAAATGGGTGAACATCCCTCTAGCCCCCGTGAGTTAAACTCCCATTATGGCTGGACCTTCCTCAAGATTCAGGACCTAGATGCTGGGAAACAGCAGCACTAGATGGGCAAAACTATGTCTGCCCTCCCTGCAAGAACTGCACCTGCACAGCCTTGGGGCACATCCTAAGCCTCAAGGAAGGATAGCCTGTACTTCAGAAGGGCCCCAGGGCAAGAGGCTGCCTCCAGAACACTTCCTGCATCATGACCTGTGGAGTATTATAGGGCCTCAGCAGCAGCCACAGTGTCCTCCAGCTGCTGAAGCAGCTCCTCTGGCTGTGGTGAGAATGCGCTGGTGTCCACTCTCTGAAAGTCGAGATGTGCAACCACAGAGGCCAGCACATCTGCAAGGCGGCCAACATCAAATGCAGCCTGCTGCAGGCCCAGCCCAATGCCTATGCTGGCCTCTGTATCCCCCTTCAGTCCTTGCCTCAGGATGAGAAGCCTCTTTTCAGCGATGACCTTAAGAAAATGGTAAAATTCTTCAAAATTGATTCCCGTGCAGGCCTTCATGATGACCTGGGCCAAGAGGAAAAGGAAGTAAGACCTGGGAGTCACATCCAGACTCAGACTGCTCTGGGTAAGCAAAGATCCCTCCCACACACCCAGGTGTCAGGGGTAAGACCTGGAGGCAAAGGGACAGAGCCAGGAGAGTGGCCAGTAGGGTCTGAGTCATGAAGCCTGGCCCTGGCATCCACACTGGACTCAAAGCTGGCTCAACCTGGGCTGGTTGCTTCCCACCTGGCAGTGGTGGTTCCAGTCAGGCATGGAGTCCTTCCACTCTCTGACCTCCTGCTGTACTGCCTGGAGTTCTTGCTGCAGGAAGCGCCACATGTTAGCCAGGTTGCAGCCATTGACCCAGTTGTGGTTGATAGAGATGGTGTCGTCCTGGAAGGCAGAGGAAAAAAAGCTCCATGAGGCAACAGCAGGCATCACCTTTGGTGAACAAATCAAATCCCGTTCCATGCCCACCAGGGTTGGTGCTTTCGATGGGTGTGACAGTTTAACTGTCACCCTGACACAATCTAGACTTATCTAAGATAGTCTCAGTGAGGAACTGTCTACATTGGATTGGCCCGTGGGCGTGTCTGTGGGGAGCTTGTCTTCACTGATGTGGGAGGACCCAGCTCACTGTAGGTAGCACCACTAAGCAGAGGGTCCTGAACTATGAAAGAGCAGAAAACTGAGCCGAGCACAAATAAGAAAGTAAACATGTATGCATTCACCTCTCTGTTCTTGACTGGCTGTGATGTGACTAGCTGTCTGAAGTTCCTGCCTTGACTTCCCCACAATGATGAACGTGGAATAAACCCTTTCTCCCCTAGGTTGCTTCATGTCAGAGTACTTTGTCACAGCACCAGAAATGAAACAACGGTGGGCAAAAGTAGAAAGCAGACACCCAGCCTCAGAAGCCAGGAAATGCTGACCCCATCTCATGATGGGGCTAACACATCTGGATGAGAGCTGGAGGGTCCAAGTTAGAACAGGGCAAGCGGATGAGCTCTCCGTGGCCTCACTGTTTCCTGCCCTGTGTCCAGCCTTTGCAGGGGAATAGTACTGCTTTCTTTCTACAGAGGCAGTTGGGGGTGTAGAGGGAGGGAGCCTGGCAGAAGCAGGGTCATGTGCACTGTCTTACCAGGTTGTACACTTGATGGTGCCATCCGCTGGGCACAAATATCATCTCACCAGCCTCCTGTATGACTTCAAGGGGTAGACTGCTGTGCTGGATCCTGGGATACAGGCGAGTATCCAGGAGTTCGGGGGCAGTCACATCATAGGGCAGGTTACCATGGCAGTCACGAAGGGCCTCCTCCTGTCCTGGCGGGAAGAACAACCATTTCTTCCTCCCACAGATGTTCACTGACCAGCTGAAGGAGCGGAAGATGTCCGCATGGAAGGGAGACCTACAGCAAGGGCTTCTGGTTTGTGTCTTGTGGAGTCCTGTGTGGACCCTGGCTCTTTTGATAGGCCTCTAGGCAGATGCCCCAGATGGTCACACCTCCCACCTCATCTTTACCAGGTGCCCCTGGGCCCCGCATAGACAAAGCGATAGTCATCCACATTGAGGACATCCCAGAACTCGTTCAGCCAGTCTGATGAGAAGTACACAGGCAGGGTGAATATATCTTCCAGGTCATCCACCAAGGAGTCTCTGAGGAAAGAACAGGAGTGTTATAGCACTAATCTACTCTGTGCCCCATCCCAGCAGGCCCACCTGCATCAAATAGGGCCACCCAAGATCACCCAGTCCTGGTGGACTGCTTGACTGCAACAGATTCTGAGGACCTGAGTTGAACCTCAAGTTGCTCAGTTCAGAATGCTGAAGATAAAATGACTTTGGGGGTACCGTGCTTAGGCACTCCACTGCGGCCGTAGTCATTGGGGCTTTGCACAAATGATGAGCATCATCCCAGTTCCTCCTCCTTTTCTTCACCAAAACTAGAGAGCTTAACACTACCTGGCAAATCCAGGCTACAGCCCCAGGTGTGAGAGCCTCAAAACCCACCACTAGGTCCCCAAACACTGGATCATATTAACATCAGCCTCAGAGAAGGCACAATTCCATCAACATCATGCTGGAAAAAGCATCTAGATTCATGTTCCTGTAACTCCTAATAAGCGACAGAGGTAGGCAGAGCCCCATAACAAATTATCTGTAGGTCCAAACATCAGGGTCGCCCGCTTTTGAGCACTCAGCAAACTATTAAGCTCTGCTCAGGCATAGCTTCCCCGTGGCCTCCTGATTATGCAACTCTATGCCTTCTTCTGCCCTTATGGTTTCAGGGTCTTCCAGATAAAAGTACAGGCAAACATTGAATCTAAATACAACGATCAATTTTCTAGCATAAATATGCCAGTATAATACTTGGGAAATATTCATTACCTCCTCCACACTAAAAACAAAATAAAACAACCCAATGGAAATGTTTACCTAAAATCTCAAACTTCGATACACGATAGTATTAGACCTGTGAGTCCATCTGTACCTGCTCAAACATTATACAGATCTAGGACCAGTGTCTGGTCACACTTTACCCAGCTCCTGCGTAGGCCAGCTTTCTGCCCAAACAAGTAGAGTGACAGGGTAGCCAGAGGCTGGCGATTCTTTTGCATCTGGTCAGTTGTGGAAATTGCAGGGGCCTGAATTCCATCCCACTCTTATTTTGCACACAAGTGATACAGGAATTCAACTGTTCAGTGTGCCTTCTGCTGGGGTTCTGAGCACAACCGTCTGTGCTTGTGAAAGGCATACCGGGCAGAGAAAGCACGTAGTCCCAGGGCCACCATGGAGAGAGTGATTGTGAAAGGCACACCCGGCAGGGAAAACACATGGTCCCAGGGCCACCACAGAGGGAGTGGTGCTGTTCTCAAAGTGAGCATCATGTGGGCTGGAGGTCTTAGGTACAGCCAAAACTCTGACAATGGTCTTATGTACTGACATGTCCAAGTTGGAAATAACCATAAATTTAAAAATGTACTAACAGCATGTGCTTAGATGCTCAAGACCTTAGCATTAGCAATTCCAAAAATAAAAGGGCAGCAGTGTGCCTAAATGCATGGCCACTGTAGCATATCACAGCAACAGAGCCTACACTAGAGGCGTGATCATTTCAGTAGACCCATGGGCTGGGTGGGGGTATCGCTTCTTGATGCTGTCCAACAAAGAGAGAAAAGGGAAGGGGAAGAAACAGACCACACGTGGCCAGCCTGGGAAAACAGCAAAATTCAAATCTTGAAGTTTACTAAACGCTTTGCACTCATGCACCATCACGAAGTCAAAATCTCCTAAGTAAAACTGTCACAAGTTGATGTGTGAGAAGCGGAGGCTAATAAGGTGTTGAGAGCCTCTTTAAGGGATCTTCAGAGCGGGGCAAGAGCGGTTGTAGAAAGGTCACTTGCTCCTTTTGAGAACCTAGAATGGGCCAGGCAATGGCAAGAATCCCCAGAACAACCATGGAAGGAACTTAAGCCTTTCCTCAGTGGAGTTACGGAGAGGACAGCCCTAGAGGATCTGTGAGGAACCTGCTCAAACATTATACAGAAGAGGCCACCTGGACCCATTCAAAATCCACATAAGACTTCTTTCCTCATGACAGTCCACCTGGGCTGGGTGGTGACCTTTCCCAGGAAGCTCCCTCCCACCAGCTTTGAGACAGACTAGAACTCTGCTGGAGAGGTAACCCCTCCGAGTGCAGCAGGAATGTTCTACCAAGGAGGCCTGCACTCGCCGTTTAGGGAAAGGGCTGTAGTCATCCGCCGGCCTGCCCCATTACCTGCACAGGTGCCAGTCCTTGAGGTAGAGGCAGCCCCTCGGGGAGGAGCAGCCTCCTTGGATGTACTCCTTCCAGTAACTGATGTAGTCACGGAAGGGCATGTGCTCCTTGGGATTTGAGTTGTACTCCCGCACTCCACAGTTGGCAACCGGTACAACCACGTCTCCTGCAGCGAGAGGGTCGGCACAGATGTGGCATAGTCATCCGTGTAGTTCACCCCCTTGGGCTCCTGCCACCCTCTGGGCGAATTATCCAGCATTATCCAGATCCCACTCGTCTATCCTGTCCTGGCCACCCTCCCATCCCGGGGTCTACGCCTCCCATCTGCTCCGACTTCCCCAGGTCAGGCCGCCTGCGCCCTACCATACTTCTGCAGCAGATAATCGAAGTCAGGCTTCCCCGCCGACGTCACCCAGCGCCGCCGACTGCCCCAGCTCTCGGTGAAGGCGCTGGAAAACACGCAGGGCAGGTTAGGAAGCAGGAAGCCCTTCACGAAGTCGGCGTAGGAGAAGGCGTCCGGCGATTGAATGAAGGTCACACTGCTGGGTGCGGGCCCGCCGCAGTCAGAGACTCGGCCCCCGAGGTCCCGGTAGTGCCGCTCGGCAAAGGTACGGGTCTCCCGATCCATCCACCGGGGAACCTGACCCCGGAGGCCCAGCCCTGCTTCTGACTACACTCTAAATGGGGAATGGAGGCCGAGAAACCTAAGACCTGTTTGGAGCAGAAACCACAGTGAAAGAGCCCGGAACCAGATACCAGAGGTGCAGTATTCCAACAGGACCTCAAGCCTTGGCGCTCCTAGGATGTGCGCGTGCGCTCTATGTGGTCCCGCCCTCCCGCGCAGGCGCACGAGCGCTCTCCCGGTGGCGGACCTGCTTCCCAGCTGTTGGCGTCTGTGTTCGGTCGTCGTGTGGCAGTTGCCACTGCGTCTCCTGCGCGCTCCTCTTGTCTCAGGTGAGCGGTACTGCTAACGCGCAGCTAGGCAGTACTCGAGCCCGCCACTGAGACAGGAGATGGACATGAGTCCCAAACCTTAAGGGGTGACGGAGTCCTGAAGAGATGGTGGGGTGCGAGCGGAGGGTGAGGATCCGCGGGGCGTGGCGAGGCTCCTGAGTCTCCGGGATAGGTTGAGGAATCTTTCCAAGGATTGTGATGTTTACCTAGAAGTAGAACGGGACAAATTAAAAGGGAGAAAAGTGAGTTTTGAGAGATTCTGAGGTTCAGGTAGAGAGGTGTGTGGATTAGGCTGGACAAGAGTAGAAACAGGAGGCAGTGAATTGTTTGATATAATTCGCCCGTTGTGGCCCTCACTGTGTCTCTTGTGGTCAAAGTGTAGTACTCTATTGCAGCTAGGTCATGGCAAGAGATGACAGCTCATAGAGAAATTCAAGTGGTGAGAAACACATATCCACGCCAAGACTTGTGCTGCACGCCTTAATCCCAGCATTGGGGATGCTGAGGTAAAAAGATCAAGGGTTCTTAGGACAATATGAACCACAAACCAAGACTTGTCTCAAAAAGAAAAAAAGCCAGACTATAACAACAACAATAAAACCCCAAGTCATCCAAAAATTCCATCTACGTGCAATCATTAAATCTTCTGGTATCAAGCCCGTTTTTCCAGGCATACATGAATGTATACATTTGATTCCTGTTCCCTCTTCCCTCTCCCGGAGTTTTCCTTCTTTTCCTACATTGGCAGTATGTCATATTTGAAAACATCTTTTTAGATCTTTAATCTACTTCTTGGTATACAGTTCTTTAAAGTCTTGGATTATTTGAGCTGATAAATGCCATTTTGCATGTAAGTTGCCCAACACCATCCCACATCCACTAGGGTAGATTCCAGGTGGAGCTGGTAACTGAAACATGAGCAGGACCAGAGAGTGGGGACTTTCAACCCAGCCCTCAGCCCCCTAGGGCTGAAGGTTGAGTAGGTTATCAATGACCAGTGTTTAGTCAGTCATGCCCATGTAATAACAAGTCCAGAAAATCCTTAGAGGACTCATTCAGGGTATCTTAAAGAGGGTTCCTAGGGAGCGCATGGGCAGGGTCTTCTCATACTTTGACCTCTTGCGTCTTTTTATACCCTGTGTAATGTCCTTTATAATAAAACAGTAAATGTTAATTAGTGTTTCTCTGAGTAATGAGTTTCTGGGGGAAGGGCCAACTCAAGGAGGGGTCTCTGGGACCCTCTTTATAGGTAGATGTTGCTCATCAGAAAGAGGTGGCACAGCCTGAGCTTGCATCTGCACTGAAGTAGGGACATCTTGGGAGATTGAGCCCCCACCTTTGGGATCTTATGCCATCTTGAGGCAGACATTGTCATAGCTGAACTGAATTAAAGGACCTTCTGGTGTCCACTGCTGGCAGTTTTAGGGTCCCAGAATTCATGGCTATGATGTGAGACTAAAGGTAAAAGGTGGTTTGTTTTTTCCATAAAAGTATGAAAAAAACCCAAGTAGGAATTGCTTCTTTTCCTGCTTATCTGAGACCAGTGTCCTGAGAAACAGGTCAGGGCCAGCAGGTGTGTGTGCTGTCAAGATTTGTGGGGCAGCACAGCCCCTAACAAGTGACTGGGACATGGGCTCTTGACCCCTATTTAGTTAGTGTTGTAATTCTGGTCTTCAGTGGTGGCCTCCGGGTGTCAGTAACACCGTCGAATATGTGAGGCCTGGAGAGAGGCCTGGAACACAGGTGTGTGTCCGTGAAGTTGCCTCCCTACCCCCAGCTGGGAACCGCTGGTGATGCACATCCTCTGCCCACACAGACCTATGGAAACTACACATCCTGGGCAGAGCCACCCCAGAGGAAAACAGGAAAGGACTGGAGTTGGCACCCCAGAGGAGATGAGGTGGAAACAGTGGATGGTCTCATTTCTCTCTGGATGTCTACAGCATGCCCTGCAGCTAGGCCCTGGCGTTTGAAACATCCTCAGAAGCATGGCTGAGCCTCCCGGGGTGGAGATAGGAACTCGTGAGAGAGTGGAAAGAGGGTCTGCCGGGGAGCAGGAGGGGAGCAGGAGGGGAGCAGGAGGGCAGGTAATGGAAAAAGCCAGTCTTGCCGCCCCCACTCGGACACACTGCCCCACTGTTCTCCCTCTCAGCCCCGGAGTGGAAGGTGTGCAGAACGTTGCGTGTTCTGTTACTTTGGAAATTAACTAAAAATAGGCTGTTTACTCGCTATTGAGTTCTACCCAAGGACACATGAGTGATGGAAATGCTGAAAGAGACCCATTGTGCCCACCCCAGTGTGTTAGGCATCAATAGTCAAGTGACGTGGGCCTAGCCCCCAAGAACGTCACTTATGTCAATTAGCTTGACACCCAGGGGATGCCTGCCATGACTTCCCATGGTGATTGTGCCTCTTACATTCAGGGTCCACACAGGACTCCTACTCTACCTGTACTGGTGGAGGCAAGTTACACCAAAGAATTCAGGAACAGAGCATCTCTGGAGGCCCACTCAGTATGTGACCAGGGGCCCACGGAGTGTACAAGGCTTCTGTGAAGGTCACCTTCAGTGCACAGAGCGAGTTACCTTGGGAAATCTCAGATATGGAAGTTCTGTGGTTGTGGTGGGCATGAGGAAGGGTAAAGGTACCATTTAAGCAGAAGTTTTAAGATGGAAGAGCAATTCAGAGTCGGGGTGGAGAGGAAGGAGCAGCAGAATGAAGCACAGAGCCCCATTTGACGGTCGGAGCTGGACTTGCAAGGGTGTGTTTTCTGTGATTTGTTTTGCAGTGCTCTCCCCAAGTCTCCCAGGACTCAGGGCCCCTCCTATGCCTAGCAGGTGCTTTACCCTTCGGGACCCAGTATTCAGAAGAGTTTTCGACGGAAGCCTGCCGTTTTCTCATTCTGTTTCCTGACTGGTCGGTGGCCAATGAAGGAGCAGGAGGAAGTGAGAAGGCCCTGGAGGGGCTGTGTCAATGGAGGATGACACTGTGCTAGAGAGGGTATCACTGTGGAGGGCTGGCAGTGCTGACAGATGGGGGTCACAACCCGTATCCCAAGCCAGGTCTGAATAGAGCCAGATTAAAAGTGGAAAGTACAGAAAGAAAATTTATTCAATGTGGCCACATTGGGACAGATGATCTAGTGAACCTCCAATCTGGAGTGAATCTGAAGTGGGATTAAATGGAAGGCTGAAGATTTGCCTATCTAAGCAACACAGGTATGGGCCCCACCATTAACCCATCCTTGACTGGACTTCAGTCTCCTGTAAGGTGGTCTAACAAGTTGTTAAAATCACATGAACCCTCTTTCTGGGAGACAAGTTCTCTCTGGCTAGTGCCTTTTTGTTTTCCCAGTTTGAGATTCCTGGGGATATTCCCATCTCTTTGGGTCCATTGTTTCAATATTCTGATAGTCAGATTGAGAGACACAATTGTCTCTTTAAAATATGTTCATTTTTTGCCAGCCTGTTAGATTAGGATTTGCTTATGGGTTTAGGAGAATGAGGAAGACATGGATCCAGAAAGACTCTTGGTTCCAACACAGTTTCTGTTAAAAGACAACCACATAGCCAGGGCCTAGTACAGTATGAGGTACCCAACAGATGACCAAACATCCAGCTGGGCTGGTTGGAGATGCCTGTTAGGTGTGTCATAAAAATGCTCAGCAGCAACCAGAAGCCTGAACTGAAGCCTTGGGAGCTCATGGGGTTGATAGATGTGGCTGGGTGAAGGCAGCCTTGTCATGGTCCTCTTACACTTTGTGTCTCATACTGGCGGCAGTAACTAGAGGGGATAATGGCATCTGAGAGAGGGAAGTGGTGTGTGTTTTAACTTGGAGGTTTTTATTGTTGTTTTTGGGTTTTCAAGACAGGGTTTCTCTGTGTAGTCTTGGTCGTCCTAGAACTCACTCCGTAGACCAGGCTGGCCTTGAACTCAGAGATCTGCCTGCCTCTGCCTCCCTAAAGATGTGCACCATCACCGCTCAGCTTAACTGGGAGATTTTTATTAGGCTTGTGAACTGATGACATTGTCAAGGGGAATTCCTGGAGAGAAGTTGTGTCTGATTAAAACTACATGGATGCGAAGAGGTTGGAAAGCTGCCAGGAGCTGATTAGCTTATCTCGGGCCCACTTTTGCCACCTGAGTCTCTAGCTGTTCCTTGTCCACCTCTGTATCAGTACTATCCCATGACTAATAGGTTAAATACCTTTGGCATCTAGTAACTTAGCAGACCACTACCTTCTACCGTCTACAAGCTAAGCCTGTCATCAGATAGCATCCGAGGCCCATAGAAAAGCTTTCTCCACCTTGCTGTAACCTCCCCTCTGATAAACCCACCAAAGAGTTTTACACTTGCTTCATTTATGGCTGTCGTTCTGTAAAGCTATAAAGCTTCATGAAACTGATTTCACTTTGGAACGTGAAATTTGGGGTGACCTAAATCTGTGTTGCTGGACCATGGTCACTCAGACGGCTCCAGAGGAAGCATCTGTTATTTAAGGTGAGAGCTCTGCCTTTTGTGATACAAATGGGATTGCCACGACCTGTAGTCCGTGTCCAGCTGCCAGAATTCTGTAGATGAAGCTTATTGGAATAGCCATGCCTCTTGGTTAATGTGTCACCCATGGTGGTTAGTGATTGTGACTAAGATTCATGGCTTCTAGGCCTGAAGTACTTACCACATGGTCCTCACACCAAGTTGGTAGACCTGGTGCAAAGAAGAGTGAAATCAGTGATGCTGAGGAGGACGGGGTGGGTGGAGGACCCTGTGAAGGATCTGGCTTCAAGGGGAGTAGGAGCCCCTTCTTGAGGATTCTGTGGGTGATGTCAGCCTAGGCAAGGTCATGGGGTCTAAACACGCGTGGGCAGCTTCTGCTGCATGGGTAGGAACAGTTTTCTCCTTTCTGCCCTTCCACTTAATAACTGTTTATTTTGGCTTTCTGGAAAAGACACCCTGGAAATCTGTGGTAGGAAAAGTTTTGGCCATATGCTTCTCCTATGAAATTTGTCAAACATGGGTACAGTTCTCATACTTATTGTCTGTAATGTCATAATGACAAGTGCTTGCTGTCTCCTCTCAACTCTTGGTTCTCTTTTTTTTGTCTTTGAATTTTAGAATGACCTAGAGCCGATATTGACCTGAGGTCTTTTAGTTATTTTACCAGAGGGTAAACAGAGGTCCAGAAGGTGAGGTAACTTTTCCCAAGTTGTAAAGCTGTGGTGGACCTGGAGGAGCTGCAGCTGGGACCACGGCAAGCTTCCTCTGCCGCCCCACTGCTAGGCCTGGGGATTTTCTGAGGAGTGTGCAGATAATTTCACTGCCTACTCTTGCTCTGCGCAGGAGCAACCTTGTGGAGCAGGTGATTGCTGATACAAACTTTTTGTGGTGTCTGGCAGTGTGGCAGTGTGTTGTCCCATTTTCTAATTTTTATTCCTATTAATTCCTAATATTCCTAAAATCCTGGGCAATGAAGTGCCTTCTGCTGGTAGGCAGACCCTAGGTAATTTCAGGGTGCGACGGTCATTGGAAGATGAGGGCAGCAGCATAGAGGAGGGGGACTTCAGTCTTATTCCCAGACCCCAAAGAAGGAAGAGGGTCTGAAGGCTGAGCAGATCAGCAGTGGCTGGTAGTTGAGTCAGTCACACCCACGTAATGAAGCCTCTGTGGGTAGACTGCCACATAGGCAGACTTCCTAGAAGCTGAACACTCAGAAGTTCTAGGGAGGACAAGGCAGCCTTACCCAGTCTTCCTACCTGGCCCTGTGCGTTTCTTCATCTGCATCCATTTTAATGCCCTTTATAATCCAATAGTAAATGTGTTTCTCTGACTTCTGTGAGCTGTTTGAGAAAATGAATCCAATCTGAGAAGATGGTGAGCCCTGACATGGACAGTGGGTCAGATGTAGCCTGGGCTTGAGGTTGGCATCTGGAGTGAAGGCCATCTTAGGAACAGACTTGTCTTCAAGTAGACAAGGTTGCAGTGAAAATAGACTGGAGAAACACAGCTAGTGTACACTTTAGAACCAAATGCTGGGTGGTGTGTAAGGAGACATCACACACGTGTGTTTGCAGAAGTGATAGCAATGTAGGAGAAACTGGATTTGGGTTTTTTTCCTTACGTGGGTCCAGTCATTGAATAAGTCATTGTCTGTGAGCAATGGGAAATCCTTTCCAGCCAGAAATGAGTCAAGGCTGTCTTCAGAAGCTGAGCAGTGTTCTCTGTGACTCCCTACCATTAGTCCTTACCTTGGCCTTGGAAACCATGAGTGGGCTGAAGTAGCTCCCCTAATTCTGAGAAGTGCATGCCAGTACTTTTTTAAGCTACTATTTTGTGTTATGGGTGTTTTACCTGCATGTATGTACACCACTTGAATGCAGTACCTTTGGAGGACAGAAGATGGCATCAGATCCTCCCCCCCCAAGGAGTTATAAATAGTTGTGAGCCACTATGTGGGTGCTGAGAATCAAACCTGGGTCATCTGGAAGAGCAGCTAGTGTTCTTAAACAGCTGAGCCATTGCTCCAGACCCACCAGTGACTTTCAAGGGTTCAGAGGTCACATGAATGGCTTGGAGGTGCTCTAGCCTGTAACCACTTGTCCTGGAGTATAGGCTGTTCTGCTGAGGCATGAGGGTATCAGCACTTGCTCCCTGTTTCTCCAGCCATTATGGTGGAAGGCTCAGGTATGGGCTTCCTAGTTCAGGGACCTGTTGCCTACGACTCAGTGTGGCGTATCCAGGCAGAAGACACTGACACTGGTGTGGCCCTGGTGCTAGGGAGGGGCTCATAATGCAGACTTGCCTGCTGAATCCCTCCCTCAGAAAGACAAAGCAGCCTTCTCTAGAGAAAGAAGTGTCTCCTGCAGCTGAGAAAATCTCCCCCACTTTTCCAGTGACATCAGGCTGTAAACTTCCTGGCTGTTTCTCATGGAGCTTTCCTGATGTAAGAGTTTGAGGTGTTTTGTTTGTTTTTAATGTGGTGGTTCCCCTGGTCTGGCCAAGGACAGGTTGTTAGGAGGCCTGTCAGGCCCCACATAGGACCTGGTTGTCCTCTGCAACCTGGGGTTGTCTATGAAATCCTTTTCTAAAAAGTGGCTTTTGGTGTCTTCTCTTCCACCTGTGATGGCAACAAAGAGCTGGTTTGGCAGCTTCCTTCAGGGACTGTCCTAGCTTCAGGCTGTGATTTCTGGTGTGTAGCAGTGACTTGGGGGAACCATAGCCACGCACTGGGAAATTCAGGACTGTCCTAGCTTCAGACTGTGATTTCTGGTGTGTAGCAGTGACCTGTGAGAACCATAGCCACACACTGGGAAAATCGAGTCTGCTCTTGCGGCTGTCGTGGAGGAAAGGTCTAGGATATGTTTGTGAAGAACTCGAGCCAGGTTATTAGAGAAGCCAGATCCACATCTTGTTTTTACCTGTGCTTTCATTTTGTGCATATTCAGGGCAACACCAGGAAGGTGTCCTTTCTTCCTCTGCTCCTCTCTCTCCCTGTTGTGTCTGCCTGTTGCTGTGCATAGGATGTGTTGTCTGAGGGTGACTACCAGATGCTAAAGCCAAGGCCAGGAAGCAGGGTTTTCGGTATGTTCCTCATGTGGCGACCCTTTAGTACAGTTCCTCTTGTTATGGTGGTGACCCCAACCATAAAATTATTTCGTTGCTATTTCTTAACTGTGGTTTTGCTACTGCCATGAAAATATCTGGTATATAGTTTGAGAACCACTGCCCTAGAGGTCCTAGGAAAGATGGATTAAAGACCCAGGAGTAGACTCCTCCCATCCCTGATGGATAGCTTCCATGTCAGTCTGGTATATTCAGTTTGTTTCATACAGTGTTTAGTGAAGGTTGTCATCAGTAGAACTCCCAAGCAGGATGGGCTTCCACCGTGCCACGGTGTCCCAGCTGAACCAAAAAGCAAACACCCATCACAAGGAAGTCACTGAGCCAGAACCTTGAATAGGATATGGTCTACTGTCCTCCAAGAACTTCCAGTCAAACAAACAAGATGTGTCATTGTCTGCTACTTGGAGTCCTTCTGCTTGATCCAGAAATTGTGACTAGGTGAGAAGTCCTAGTGTTGGCAGGAAGTCCTAGTGTTGGCAGTCCTGAGCCCTTGAGTGCCCAAGGCCTAGGGGGGCTGTACTATGCGGTACATCCAGAGGCTTTTCATTCCGAGCTCTGGGAATAGGGAACTCTTTCCCTATTAGACGCTAGACTGTGGCTTTACATACTCAAGTTGAAGGTTTGTTGCTTAGAGCTTTATCAGTGGGCCCCATACATGGCAGCTGTTGTGATCCCTGACTGCTGCTGCTTGTGGTACAGGTCTTGAATGGGCCTCAGATATTGGGATGCTGTGTGCCAAAAGCAGTTTGTACTATGTTCTAAGACGTAGAGTGTTGGGCCTTAAGAGACCAATGTCACAACTTTCATTCCTGGCATTTGGAATTCTTGGCAGTTTCCTCTTGAGTGATTGAAGCCTGAAGGCTCATTGTCTTCAGCAGCTCTCAGTCTGTCATTTTACACCTCTGCTCCCCAGCAAGTTAATCTCGGGAACTCCTTCCTTAACTTCCTGCTGTTGCTGCCTTGCCACTGGTACCACTTTTCTCTCTCTTACCAGCTCAGCCGACTCCGCCAGGAAAACCAGTGAGACCGCTCAGCAGATAAACCTGCTTAGTGCTAAATCTGACGACCTGAATTGATTTCCCCCAGAAATCACATGGTGGAAGGAGAAAACCAACTCCTTTAAGATGGATGTCCTCTGACCTATTCATTCATGCCTTGACATGTGTGCATTCAGATACAGTCAGGTGTGGTTGCATCTCTCATTTAGCCACCAATCAAACTAAGGACACTTGCGTACCTCCTCTGCATTAGTGGCCTCCAGAGGGACCTCTGGGCAGGAACTGCCCTGATGTGACTCTGCACCCTTTGTTCTTAGTGTGTGCTTTTACATTTCCCTCAGGCTTCTGTCCCCTTTGCTTGCTTGCTTTTTACAAAATAGTCTTTCCTCTTAATGGAATTCTGTCCTGGTGAAATTTGTTGACAGTACCCACTAATGGGATAGCTGGTTCATATCATACTCCAGTTTCTGGTTGTGCTGCTCTCCAGAAGGACTGTCCTAATTAGCATCCCCACCAGACATGTAAGGGTTACCATTTCTCTATTGCCCAACAGCACTTAGCATCCTTAGCCTCTACCACAGACCCTAGGGGTTGAACCTAAGGCTTCACATGTGCTAGGTAAGTGCTCTATTCCTGAAGGATGTCCTTACTTTTGAAGGATGTTTCTAGAACCTCTTTATTCTTTCGATAATAGCCATACTTACTGGAGTGATACAGTCAGTGGGCAAGCTTTCACATAGTTGGTCATTTGTATAATTTACGAACAACATTCATTTATATTTAACCCTTGTTAATTGCAATTTTGGTGTTTTTAAGATCATTATATATTTTGGATTTTGATTGATTTAAAGATTTATTTGGTTATGTGTATTAAGGTTTTCCTGTGTGTATGCGCATCATGTATATGTAGTGCTCAAGAAGGCCAGAAGAGAGCGTTGGATCCCCTGGGACTGGAGTTATAGCCAGTTGTGACCCGCCATGTGTGTACTGGGAATCAAACCCAGGGCCTTTGGAAGAGCAGCAAGTGCCCTTAACCACAGAGCCATCTCTCTAGCCCTGAGGGATATTAACCTTTTTAAAATTTGTATGCATTGTTACCAGGCTGTGGTGGTGCACACCTTTAATCCAGCACTCAGGAGACAGAGGCTAGTGAATCTCTGTGAGTTCAAGGCCAGCCTAATCTACAGAGCAAAATCCAGGACAGTCAGGGCTACACAGGGAAATTCTGTCTCAAAACAACAACAGCAAATTGCATACGCTGTGTAAAATACTGAACTTCATGGTTATGTTTTCATATAGTCGTATAATGTACTTTTTTTCATGATGACAGTCATTTTGACTGGGATGAGATGAGTCTCAATATAGTTGATTTGCATCTCATCTTCCCTCCCCTCCTCTTCCCTCCTCCTCCCCCCTCTTTTCTTGTTATTTTGGTTTTTTTTCCTCTTCTCATTTTTCAGACAGCAATTCACATGACCCAGGAAGACCTCAAACCATGTAGTTGAGGATGATCTTGAACTTTTCACCTCCTAAGTGCTTGGATTACAGGTGTATTTACTATACCCAACTTGATTTGCATTTTCTTGGTAGCTTAAGATGTTGGACATTTTTTATATATGTTTATTGCCTTTGTACACTTTTTAAAAAATTAGTATTATTTTTCCTGTGTGTTTTATTTTTTATTACTGTTTGAGGCAAGTTCTCTCTATATATACCATGCTCACAACCTTCCTGCCTCAACTTTCCAAGTCTTGGGATTGCAGGTGTGTGGTTCTGCATCAGGCTGATTTTTCACCATATTTTTAAAAAGTTTTTATGGCCCTGTTTATCAGGGAATAGGTGCCCAATTTTCTTTTGTTGTTGTATCTTTGTGAGGTTTTGATAGTCCTTGACCTCATAAAAAGGATTTTGCAATGTTCTTTCTTATTCAATGTTTTTTAATTTTTGAGAATTTGATTGTTTATTCTCTAAATGCTTTGTGGAACTCAGTCAAAAAAATCATCATGCCCTTGATTTTTTTTTTTAAAGACAGGGTCTCACTATGTAACCTTGGCTGGTCTAGAGCTTGCTATGTTTATGGGAGACTTTTAACTACGGTTTCCATTTTATTTCTTATTAGTGGTATGTTTAAATTTTCTGTTTCTTTTTTATTTAGTCTGGGTAGGTAGAATATGTCCAAAATTTGTGCATTTCTTTTAGATTTTCCAGTTTGTTAATCATGTAATTTTTTTCTTGTAGTTTCTTTTTTAAAGAGCAGATTTTATTTTTATTTATGTGTTTGTGCATATGCCACAAGAGAGCAGTGACCACAGAGTCCAGAAGAGGGCATCAGATTCTCCGGAGCTGGAGTTACATGGACCACCCAGTGCGAGCGGGGAGCCAGCCTGCTGTTCAAGTGCTCTTAACCCTGAGCCATCTCTCTAGCCAGTCAGAGTAGTTTATTTTCTTTCCTTATTTTTTTTTCTCCCTTTGGTTTTTCCAGACAGTGTTTCTCTGTGCAGTCCTGACTGTCCTGGACCTCGATCTGTAGACCAGGCTGGGCTTGAACTCAGAGATCCACTACCTCTGCCTCCTGAGTGCTAGGGTTTGCACCACCACACATGGCTTCAGCTCTGATTTTACTTATTTGGGTCTTTTTTCATGGTTAGTCTAGCTAAAGATTTATTAATCTTTGTTCAGAAAACAAAGTCCTTTATTAATCTCTTTGTATTTTTATTATTTTAAAATTTTATTTTGTTATTATTGATATGTCTCTCTGTGTATTGTGTGTCTGTACACGTGTGTACATATACATATGCATGCATGCCACTGTTTGTGTGTGGAGGTCACATAACAATTTTTGGTGCACTTCCACCACTTGGGCATATCATATGAATTTTAATACAGGGTGTTTTCACCTTTATTTCAAGAAACCCCCCCTTTTTTTGTTTCAAGGCAGGGTTTCTCTGTAGCTTTGGAGACTGTCCTAGAACTAGCTCTGTAGACCAGGCTGGCCTTGAACTCACAGAGATCCGCCTGCCTCTGCCCCTAAGTGCTGGGATTAAAGGTGTGCGCCACCACCGCCTGACTTCACTGGTGATTTTAGTCCATTCACATTTACGCTGTTGTTGATGTGGACTTTGTTGTTGCTGTGACTTCCTGCAGTATTGCTGCTTTCTAATTGTCTTTGTCCCATCCCATCTCTATTACTGTTGATCGTTATGGTTTGATAGGCTTCTGTCATGCTGATATCCTCTTTCTATTTGGTATTGAATGGGTGCAGCCTATGAGTTGTGTATATTTATGTGTTTTCCTAATGATGGTTATCATCTTTTTGTTTCTAGTGTAAAACTTCCTTAAACATTGATCTTTTTAAAATTTTTATACGTCTGTGCTTGTGTGTGTGCAGGCACACGTGCTTTCATGTATGTATGTATGTATGTATGTACATATATGTATGTACATATATGTATGTGGGTACCTGGGTACCATTGTTTGTGTATGGAGGTCAGAGGACAACTTATAAGAGTCAGTTTTCTCCTGTGTGTGGGTTCTGAACATGAAATCCAGGTGGTCAAACTTGGGGAAAAGCTGTGAGCCCTCTTTTTTTTTTAATTTTCCCTTTTCTCACTCCAGTCCCTCCCATGTCCCATTCCTCCAGACTTTCCTGTTCCCAACTCCCCATTTCAAATTGATAGCCTCTTTTCCTTTGATGATGATGATGATTATTATTATTACTCTTTTTGAGATAGGGTTTCTCTGTATAGCCCTGGCTTGTCCTGGAACTTGCTCTGTAGACCAGGCTGACTTTGAACTCACAGAGATCCGCCTGCCTCTGCCTCCCAAGTGCTGAGATTAGTGTTGGGATTAAAGGCGTGCACCACCACCACCCAGTTGATTATTATTCTTACATATATATACAAATACATAAAATGCAACTTGTGGGTCCATTGTTATTATTTGTGTGTGTGTGATCCCAGAGTTGATCACCTTGTATTGGGTTGCCAATCGGGGGTTATTTCTGGGAGAGGCTAATTCTCCCTTTTTAAAATTATTCTGTTTTTGAATAATTTAAGAAGTATTTTTGCAAATCTCTTGAGTTCAAGGCCAGACTGCTCTACAAAGCGAGTTCCAGGACAGCCAGAGCTACACAGAGAAGCCCTGTCTCAGAAAAAAGAAGGGGAGGAGAAGAAGGAAGAGGAGGAGGAAGTAGTAGTAATGGTGGTAGTATTGGTACTGGTGAGACCGGAGAGATGGCTCAGTTATGAACACTGGCTGCTCTTCCTGAAGACCAGGGTTCAGGTCCCAGCACTCACATGACAGCTCATAAATGTCTGTAACTCCAGTCCCAAGGGATCTGGCACCCTCTTCTGGTCTCCTTGGGCATGCATGAGGTGCACAGACGTCCATGTAGGCAAAACACCTGTACAAATAAAAAGAAAAGTTTGGAAAAGAAGAAAAAAGTATTGGTTGTAGTTCTTCTTGAAGTTCTGGTAGAGTTCTATGAGTCAGTCTGGATCTGGGCTTTTTAGACTGAAATCTTAATGACTGACTCAGTGTCATCTTTTGTTATGGGTCTGTTTTAGGTTGTTGGTTTCTTTTGGTTTAACATTGGTAGTTTGATTGACTCATGAAATCCATCCTTTTTTTGATTTTCCAATTTATTGAAGTGTAAGTTTTTAAAATTTCCTTAATATTTTAATTTTTTTGGTGTCTGTTGTAATGTTTTCCTTTTCATTTCTGGTTTTATTAATTTGGGTCATCTTTTTCTTTCTTTTGCAAGGGTCTATCAATCTTGTTTATCTTCTTAAAGAACCAGCTCTTAGATTCATTGATTATTTGTATTGTTTTCTTTGTTTCTATTTTATTGATTTCTGTTTTGATTTTTATTATTTCTTGCCGTCTACTGGGTTTGGATTTGGTTTGTTCTTGTTTTTCCAAATTCTTATTTTTAGGTATTCTTTTTTTTTAAAACTATTTTATTTGATGTGTGTGTGTGTGTGTGTGTGTTTTGCCTGAGTGTATGTCCATGTACCGTGTGAATGCCTGGTATCCACAGAGGCCAGAATTGCATCATCAAATTACTTATTTGTGCTCTTTATGATTTTTTAAAATGATTTTTCTTTATTTTTTTCTTTTCTTTTTAAAATTTTATGTGCTTTGATATTTTGCCTGTATGTATGTCTGTGTGAGGGTATCAGATCCCCTGGAACTGGAGTTACAGACAGTTGTGAGCTGCCGTATGGATGCTGGGAATTGAACCTGGGTCCTCTGGAAGAACAACCAGTGTTTTTAACTGCTGAGCCATCTCTCCAGCCCTCTTTCTGGTTTCTTAATGTAGGAACTTAGGGCTATAAACTTCCTACTGAGGACTGCCTTTACTGTGTCCCAGAGGTTTTGTTGTCTGGTGTTTTCATTTAGTTTGAAGATTATTTTGATTTTTTTGTTCATTTCTTTGACTCATTCCAAAATGAGCTGTTTAATCTCCATGAGTTTATACACTTACTAGGGTTTTGTTTGCTGTTGATTTTGTTTTGTTGCATAATGGTCAGATAGCATGCATAATTATTTCAATTTTTCTGTTTGTGAAAATTTGTTTTATGTTCCAGCCTGTGACCCGCTTTGCAGAGGCTTATGTGTTCTCCTCAGGAGGATGAATATTCTCTGGTGCTTAAGTAAATGTTCTGTAAATACCTGTTAAGACAATTTGATGTAAGATGTCATTAAATCTGAGGTTTCTCTGCTAATTTTTTTTTCCCCAGAGGACTATCTATTAGAGAAAGTAAGACGTCCAAGTCTCCTTCTGTTGTTCGGTTTTTGTTAATCTGTGTCTTTAGTTCCATTTGCATGTTTTTTATGAAATTGAATGTGTCAGAGTTTAGTGTATATAGGTTAGTATTGTAAATATTTTCTTGATTAATTGATGCCTTGGTTAGAAGAAAGTACCCTTCTTTGTCTCTTCTGGTTAGTTTTAGTTTGAAGTCTGGTTTTTCAGATAGCAGAATGGCAATACCTACTTGCTCCCTGAGCCTGTTTTCTTGGAATGCTTTCAGATTTTACTTTAGCGTGCTGCCCGTCTGCCCGTCCTTAGAGCTAAGACAACAGAACGGAGATTTGGCTTGTTTCTTTATCTCTTTTTTCCTTTTTTTTTTTTTT